>PVLD010000763.1:0-249932 GCA_004027595.1 Dinomys branickii | reverse complement strand
TGAGCTCTTTCATGGCCTGTTGGAGTTGTTTTATTTCGGATGCAATCATTTCATAACTTGAAGTTATGAGGCTTCCTGGTTCCCCTGTATCTTCATATTCAAAACTTGTTCTGGGTGGGGTTGAGTTTTGAGACTGCATTTTGTTCCTCTGTTTTCCCATTTTTGGGTATCAGATTCAAAATGTGGTGCTATAAATTCCACAGGCAGTTCAGCAGGCAAAGGTCTGCTGCAGAGGCTGCTCCAATGGTTCCTTCTCTTTGGGAGAATGTCCCTTAAGCTGTCTGCTGAGATTTCCGCTTCTACTCCCTACCCCAAGACCTGGCCGGGGCAAATAAACAGCTTGCCACCCCAGGATTCTTGCAGATAGGCCACTCAGGTGTTCCTCCCTGGGTGGAGCTCCTTTCCCTCTCACAAAACCCGTTGGGGCGCCTAAGTAGGTCTTCCCACCCGGGAGATCCCGCAGTCCTTAAAGGTGCTTTGATGTCTCTCGCTGGGCCGAGCTTCTTCCCGATTCAGGAAAAACTGGTTAGAGCGCGCACTTAACTCACCCTGTGATCATGCAAACAGGAGTGCCGTTCAGATGTTTTTCCCTGAATGGAGCTTTTCCCCGACTCAGAAATCCCGCCGGCCGGTTGCTGTTGCTCCAGTTCGCGCAGTGCTGGCTGCGGGGGTGGGGTTCTGAGCGGGATCCCGGAGCGCTGCCCGGTTTGGCGCAGTTTGTCCCAGAAGCGCGTTCTCTGTCGGGTTTAGGAGCTGAAGCCGTTCTTCCCTCTGAACTCGCTCTCTTGGCTGGTCGTCTTCTTCCCGGAAGTCCTCATTTCTGTCTTCATATTGCTATATTTCATTGTTTTGGTGGTAATCCTCTGGGAGGTTCTCTCTCTGCTGCCTACCCGGTCGCCATCTTCCCGGAAGTCCTAGTTGGGTATTTTTAAAATCAGTCTCTTACTTTTAATTGGAATGTTTAATCCATTTATATTTACTCTCATTATTGACTTGACTGAGTGAAGAGTGCTACATTGCTATCTGATACCTATTTTTCTCTTTTATTTTTTCTCTCCTTTTCTGCCTTCTTTGAATTCATGAAAAGTTTTAATATTCTAGTTTTATGTTTCCACTAGCTTAAAAAATCTGTTTCTCTTTTTAAATGGTTTGCTCCAGGGGCTGGGGATATAGCTCAGTGGAATAAGCGCCTGCCTAGCAAGCGCAGGGTCCTGAGTTTGATCCCCAGTACCGCAAAAAAAAAAAAAAAAATGGTTTGCTCCAGGAATTGCAGCCAGAATTATTAAATTATCAGAGTTTGTCTTGTGTTTCTCACGTAAGGGAAACTATGTAGTATTTATGCTTGTGTGTGTGATTTATTCCATTTGCTATTATGGACTCAAGGTGCCTCTATTCACCTATTAATGCCTCAAGTTTACCCTTCTTTATGGCAGAGTAGTACTCCTTTGTATATAGATACCACATTTTCTTTATCCACTCATCTGTTGAAACCCAAAATATAAACACAGCATAACAACAAAATAAAAGATAGAAACAGGACGTAGGGAGATCTTTTTGCAAATGGGAAAGCAAACAAGAGATGGAGGAAGGAGGAGGTGAGAAAACAGGGATTGGAATAAAAGAACTGAAGAAAAAAAGGCAATGGCGTTTTGCAAACAGAAAGGGAGCAGGGAGGGGTGAGAGGGGTAGGGAACAAAAAAATTAAGGCGTGTTATGTGCACACACGAACTCCCCACGATAATTGTAATCGTTATATACTGCAAACAAGTACTGATACAAATCTGTCTTGAACGTGTGTCAGTTCATTCTCACACGTGTGTGAACGTCCCAACAGTGTACTCCTGGTTCTTCACTTCGCTATTCCCAGCTTCACATTTAATGTTTACACGTGTTAACTCCCACATTCCAGTTTTTGTTTTCAATAGTAAATTTACTTTAGAAGAATTAATAATGAAAAACAAGCCCTACGTTTACCCACACATACTGCCTCTATTCCTTGGGGAGGATCTTAGCTCTCGTCAGAACCACTCCTCTTTCACCTGGAGAACTTTCTTTAGCATCTTACAGTTCCTATCTGTTGGTGACCAATTTCTTCTGCTTTTGTTCATTTCAAAATTTCTCTCTTCATTTTTTTGAAGTTTCTGACTGTAGATCTCTAGGGCGATGAAGATGTTTATCTTTCAGCAATTTAAAGTCTCCATAACCTTCTGACGTGCATTGTATTGAATGGTAAATCGGTGAGCGTTCTTACCTTTTTATCTTCAGTTTCTTGTCTGTGTTCTTTTTTTTTTTTTTTCCAAGCTGCATTTAGATTTTTCCCTTTATCTTTGTTTCTCAGAGATTTTATTATGGTGGT
Source organism: Dinomys branickii (assembly GCA_004027595.1). Lineage (NCBI taxonomy): Eukaryota > Metazoa > Chordata > Mammalia > Rodentia > Dinomyidae > Dinomys > Dinomys branickii. The sequence continues at coordinate 247,576 of PVLD010000763.1, read as the reverse complement.
GGAAGCAGTGGTGGTTGTGTGTGCGCGCAGTGCTTTCAGTTTGCTGAGCTTTTTGGGTTTATAGGCTGATGCTTTCATCACATTTGAAATATATATATGTTTTGTTGTTGCTATTGTTCCTGGTATCGAACCCAGGATGTTGCTCTGAGCTATATGTCTGGCTCATCTGGAACGTTTTTAATCTTTAAAAACAATTCAAGGACCTTGTTTTTGGAGCAGTTTTAGATTCACATCAGAAGTGAATGGAAAGTGAAGTCCCTCTATCCCCCTTCCTCCTCCACACCCACAGCCTCCCCCACCAAACCCCACATCAGTGCGGTGCATTTATTACAACCAACACGTCAGCACAGACACCTTCTCAAACGAGGTCCATAGATTACATTAGCGTTCACTTGTGGTGTTAGACAGTCTGTGGATTTTGACAAATGTGTACTGACATGTATCCACTATTACAGTATTATACAGAATAATTTTCCTGCTCTAAAAATCCTCTGTGCCCTGCCTATTCATTCCTGTCAACCACTGATAATTTTACTGTCTCTATAATTTTACTTTTTCTAGAATGTCATATAGTTAGAATCATAAAATGTAAAGCCTTTTCAGATTGGCCTCTTTCACCTAGCAATATGCCTTTAAGATTTCTCCATGTCATTTCATGGCTTGATAGTTCATTCCTTTGTAGTGCTGAAAAATATTTCATTGTGTGGGTGTGCCACAGTGTTTATCCATTTTACTTATTGTAGAGTATCTTGTTTGCTTCCATGTTTTTGCAATTATGAATAAGATTATTATAACCATTCCTGTGTAGGTTTGGGGTGGACACAGCTTTTGATTTATTTGGATAGATACTAGAAAATGTAGTTGCTGGGTTTCACAAGGGCGCATGTCCTTTTGTGAGAAACTGCAAAAATTTCTTTCAAAGTGGCCCCAGCAGTGTGCATTCTCACCAACAGTGGGTACGAGCTACTGTCGTGTTATACGCCCTTCACATGTGCTATTGCCAGGCCTTTGGACTTTGGCTACTCTTTTTAAAATGTCTTTTGGAAAGATTGTAATTGTACATCTTTATGGGTTACAGTGTGAAGTTTTAGTACCTTTATACATTGTGTGTTGATTGATTAAAGATACATAGGTTATCTAACCCTTCAAACATCTTGGCTGTTCTAGGAGGTATGGAGTGACATCTCCTTGCTGTTTTAATTTGCAGTTACTTACTGATGCATGCTGTTGAGCCTCTTTTCATGATCATCTGCCATCTTTACATCATCTCTGGGGAAGTGGCTGTCCAGATATTTTGTTAATTTTAAATTGGGTAGTTTATTTTATTACAGTTGAGTTTTAAGAGTTCTTTGTGCATTTTGAGTAAGTTGTTTGTCAGGTATGTCTTTTGCAAATATTGTCTTTCAACCTGTGTATTATCTCCTCATTGTTTTGATTTTTTAAAAAAAATTTTATTTAAAAAAAATAAATCTCTACCCCGATCTCTTACTTTTCTCTTTCTTGTGTTCCAGTTCCTTTTGTTTCTACTTTTGATGTTTCATAGGTCACGGGGGCTCTGTTCTTTTTCTCTGTGCTGTTTGGTCATCCCAGATTCAAGTGCTCTGTTGGTTTTTGTTTGTTTGTTTGTTTGTTTTGTTTTTCGGTACCAGGAATCGAACTCAGGACCTTGCACTTGCCGGGCAGGTGCTTGTGCTGCTGAGCTATATCCCCAGCAAGTGCTCTGTTTTCAAATCCACTGAACTTTTTAGTTTCCAAACAACCCTTAAGTTTATTCAATTAATTTTTCATTCCAGACATATTGTATTTTCAGTCTGTCATTTCTACCTGAATTTTTAAATAGTTTCCACTTGTTTTGCTGTTGTAGTATATAATGGTTCACTCATTATATATGTAGTCTCTTTTAAATTCTTAAACATATTTATAACAGTTATTTTAAAGTCCTTTACTGCTAATTTTAATACCTGTGTCATCTCTTGGTCTGTTTTTACTGATAATTTTTTTCCTGGTTATAGATTTGCATTTTTTTTGTGTGTGTGGTACTGGGGATCGAACTCAGGACCCTGCACTTGCTAGGCAAGCACTTATTCCACTGAGCTATATCCCCAGCCTAGATTTGCATTTTAAAATTTATTTCAAGAAGTATATAGCGCACATTATGGATAGTGCATGGACCCATATTTTGGAGGGTATTGTGTCTTTGTTCTGATGGGCAGTAATTCACTGGCAAGTCAGCTTGGTTCTGTCATTGGTTGATTTTAGGCTTCACAGAGTGAGTGTAGAGGTGTCCTCACTGTACAGTCTTCCTGGAGCTTCTGCTGAATACCTCTTTGCTCAGCAAGGTCTCTCCATTCAGATGGCTCTGCCGCCTCCCAGCATGTGGCCTCTGCTAGAGCAGTTTGGCTCATGTGCCAGGAGTTGTTCTGTGCCAGGCAGCAAAGCCTCACTCTGTGCACAGTTTAATATCCACTCAGACTATGATGATCCTGGTGCTCTCTGTGCCTCTTCCCTACCCCGCACCCACACCCCACTGCCTGCCCCACAAACCCATGTTGCCTTTATCCAGCAAGAACTCTGCCCTTTCTGGCTCTCCTTCCCATGCTGAGCCTTGGAGAGTGACCACTGGCAGAAAGCTGGGGTGGAAGCCAACCTCACCCCATGCATTTCCTCTTCAAGGATCATAGGCAGTTAAGAGTCAGCAATTTCCCAACCTCAGAGCCAGAGTAAACTAGGAATTCTTGTATCTCCCCGTTTCCCTCAGTGCTCCTTGGGCCCTGGCTCCGTTCTGGCCATTCCCCTGGGAGGGGGTGCGGGAGAGGCACAGGGGGCAGTGGGGGAGGGAGCCCGGAGCAGGCAGGTGGGGTGCCACCTCTGCCTTTTGCTTATTCCTCCCCGGTGGGGCCCAAAGGAGGGAGGCAGCTGTGTGTCACTGAGCTACCTAAAAAGGCAGGAGGGAGGGACTGCGGGGGAGCGCAATTAGCTGAGGCTTTGAGACTGATGAAGTGCATAATGAGAGGTGTTAGGACAGATTTTCATGCTAAACAGAAAAAAAAAAAAAAAAAAGCCTGGAGAGAGACTTTCACATTAACCTGCTCAGGCCTGACCTGTTCAGGAGCTAGCTCTCCACCAAGAGCCCAGGGACTTAGAGGGCTCAAACATGCCCTTCCCAGGCGGCCTCCTTGGCATTTTTCTTCATTATTCTCACCATCACGCACATTTACCAAGCTCACAGGGGCTAGGTCCGGGGCCAACCATATTTCCTGTGTTATACCTCATTTAGTTGTTCTAAAGCAACACTACAGAGTCAGTGTTATTAGGGTCCACTTTACAGGTGGGCAAGCTGAGGTACAAGGAGATGGAAGAACTCTCCTAAGCCACACCGTTAATAAGCAGCGAGGCTGAGGACCTATCTCCCTGCGCTCAGACCCCAGAACTGGCAGTTGGAGCCTTGGTTTTGGTCTCATGGCTGCTGTGGTTTAGATATAAAATGTCTTCCTAGAGAAGAGGTTGAAAGGAAGGGAAGGGAGGGGGTTGGGGAACAAAGAGGAATAGAGATATATTATGTATAGGTACAAATTCCCTATGATGAAAGTGATTATTACGTATATCTAAAATGTACCAGTGAATTTAAAAATGTCCCCCCAAGCCTCATGCATTGAGACACTGGTCTCATAGACAGTGCTTGGATTGGGGGGGTGCTATAGCTGACTTGCTGTTAGGAGGCGAGGCTGATGGGAACAGGGGCTTGCTGTAGGCATGACCTGGAAGGGCTTGTCTCCGTCCCGGCTCCTCCCTTCGTTCTGCCTTCCGGTCCGTCAGGACGTGAGCAGCTTTTCCTGTCAGGCCCTTCTGCCCTGCCCTTCTTGCCTTGGAGCTACCTGACTGGGCTGAGTCCGCTAAGAATCCTGAGCAGAAAGAACCCTCTCCTCCCCTCAGTCGTGGGTGTCAGGTGTGTGTCTCAGTGATAGGGAAGTAACAAGACCCAGTGCAAGTGTGTTGGGCCCCGGAACCCGCTAGGAGGGGCTCTGTGTGGAGTCTAAGCCAGGCACATCCCATCTCTGCATTTTAGCTTTGTTCTTTCTTCAGTCACTCTCAGTACCCCAGGTGCAGTTACCACCGCTCTTCCCCTCCTTTTACACAGAGGAAATAGTGTCAGAGCAATTATGTACTTTGTCCAAAGAACCTCATCCAGCGAATAGGGGAATAGTATTATCATTTATTAAAACCTGTATGTGGCAATTGCATATTAAATTCCTACTGTGCATCAGAAGTTATTCTAGACACTATAGATGAAGCAATGAATAAGATAGTCAAAAATCCTGGCCTCATGGATCTTACATTCTAGTGGCAGGTCAGCAGACAGTGAGCAAAAAAGCCCAAAGGAGGTCAATGATAGAAAATCAAGGTAGGGGAGGTGGGAAGGGAGAGTGTGGTGAGGAGGTTGTAACTGGGAAGAAGGGGTTGGCACCAGATAAGCCTGAGTTCTCAGCTTGCCCCTGCCTCTGTCTCAGCCGTGGGTGATTTTAGAACAGCGACTAGACCGCTTGAAGTCCATTTCCTCATCTGTGGAACACAGCCTTGTCCTGGAGGCATTGCAAGAACAAGGTGAGCATTTAGCATGGTGGACTATCAGTGCTACGATGTGCACTTTGACATGATCGCACAAGTTGGCCTAAAAAATGGTCACCTAGAGAATATCTGGACCAGAGGCCAGTACATTTTCTGCAGAGACCCAGAGAGTAAATATTTTTGGCTACGCAAGCCCTAGGGGCTCTGCTGCAGCCATGGCTCTGCCGTTGTAGCACAGATCAGCCACAGAGAAGGCTGCGTTTCAGCCTTATTTACTAAATCAGGCTATTGGATTTGGCCAATGGGGCATGGTTTTCCAATCCAGACCTGGACCAGTATTCTTGCCTAATACAGAAGAGAAGGAAGCCTAGAACTAGACAGGCACTCTCTGAGTGGCTGAGCCATCTCCTCACCAAGGGAGAGCAGGCAGGCAGGAAGCTGCTTTTAAGCTTTCTGTCTCTGATTGTCTGCTTGTCATTCCAAACAGGTTAGGTTTCTCTCTCCTCTTGGCATGTCAGTCGCACATATGCTAGTCCCTCATTAAATAGTCATTTGACTGGCTTAAATAACAGTGCATCTTTGACACCATCTTGGAAGCTTCTGGATTTGTCCTTTGGAGAAAGCTGTGACATCAGAGTTGATGAAGGATTATGGCTGACTCAGAGTCCCCTGGAGAGTCAGGATTTCCCTGTTCCCAGTCCCCAGTCCTGGAGGATACTGTCAGCATGACATGGACAGTGTTACTCCCCAGCCACAGTGTGGCCACACTCCATGGTTTACAGTTCTTCCTTTGGTTTCTTCAAGAAAACAATCCTCTAAAATGAATCTCATTTATTAATATGATTATTAATCTGGAAAAAAATCCACTTCTCGATAAAATGAATCTATGACAAGACAGATGTAATAAACCTGGTTAGGATTTATGATGTGCCCAGGCAGCATTTTGCAAAAGATAATGTTCCCCTGTAATGTTGATTTGCCGGATGAGAACCATGTAATTTATTCTGTCAATGTACATAAGAAATGTTATCTGTGTGGGGAATGACTGATGGCCCCATGAAAGCTGGCAGGGAAACAAATAAAACAATTTGGGCCTTAAAAATATAATCATCTAATGATCACATCCCAGAGTTGGTGACACAGAACACAGACTGGGAGCCATGGCTGCTCTGATTTTGCAGTCCAGTCTTGGGGCCATTTAACCTTGAGCTTGGCACTAGAGGGCAGCAGGGAGCCCCCAGAGACTCTCAGGAAGGCGAGATTCCTCTGCTGGGCCTTTGTGCAGACTGTTCCCTCTTCCTGGCTGCTGTTCCATGTATTGTTCAAGCCCTGCTCAGCCGGCTTCCTTGGGTCTCAGCAGGCTTCTGCCCCCGCAGCTCCCCAAACTCACCCCTTGCGATGACAGGATTGTGCTTCCTTACGGCTCTTGCAGTGCCTCTGGGCTTCTCTCACGCTGCTCAGCATTGCTCCTGGGACTTCTGTGGCTGGTGTCCTTTTCTCTTGGAGACTGGACTGATCTCGGCTCAGCATCCTCTGTCACAGGACTGTTTAGTGCAGGCTCCTGGCCTCATTGTTATGGAACTACCCTAGGAGGTAGGCACCAAGGCCATGTATCTAGCAAGAAGAGGAGCAAGATGAGTGCAGAACCCTTTCCTCCCTGCCTGCCCCTCCTGGGTGCACTTTCTCCCCTGACTTCCACACACCCCACCCTCCTGGTTTTCTGCCCGTGTCTCTGCCTATTCTTCATTCTTCTTCTCAGAACCTTCTTCCTTTAATGTTGGGGGCCCATCAGCTGTGTGCTCGGCTTCCCCCATCACATGGTGGTTTGTCCTGTTTTCTCTCTTGGCTTTTACAGCAGGGCCTTGACTCTCACCTCTCTACCTGTAACTCTTTCTCCTGCTGGGTCCTGCTGAATGGGTGTTCACCAGATCCCTCAGAACCAAATTCTTCACCTCTACCTTGCCGTGGCTGCTCTGTAAATCTCTCCCCTTGTCCCTGTCCCCAGAGGCCGGGACCTCCTATCCATCCACTTAAATGAACCCTGAGGTCAGAACGTGAGAGCCACCTGGATCTGTCCCTTACCTCGCCCTTTGGGGTGGAGGCATCCCAGGTCCTGCAGCCTTTCCCCTTGTTAACACTTCTGGAGTCTTCCATCTCCCTCATCTCCCCAGTGCCCTCACTGGTGCAGGTCCCTCCCTGATGCTGGGTCTGTGAACCTCAGCAGAGACCCATCTGCCCCAGGATACACCTCTGAACCTGCCAGGCTGACCTGGTGCCCTTTGACTTTCTCCCATTGGACCTTAAAGGCCACATCATTCATCATGGTGAGGGCTGTTAATAGGTCTTCTCCCCTGCATGAGCAGGTTGCTGCTCTGACTACCCAGGGTCCCAAGGTTCACAGACACAGGTGCTCTGCTGAGCGAGTGGGCCAGACAGTGACACAGTCTAACGGGGAGCCCAGCTAGAGCCCTGCCCAGAGGGAGCTAGTGGAAGGAGGGAGGCCTCACGCAGGTGTGCTCCTGGCCTTAGCCTCTTCCAGCTACTGAGCATGTCCCAGAACCCTAGGGAAAGCAGGAACCCAAGGCAGCCATGGGGAACAACTCTGAAATGGCCTGGGGAACTTGTTGGAAGGGGTTTGTGGTGGATGTGTCTGAGCTGAGGCCAATATGGTGGCCAGGACATGGGGGACATGAGGTTATCTCTGACATTGACAACATGGAGACTGGAGAGCAGGGTGAGGACCAGGCAGCTCTCACTTGGGCAAGGCTGGGGCTAGGAAGTCAGGCAGGCTGGTCCTGGGGAGGACATGCTATCAGTATGACAGAGATGGGGCAGGGAAGCCTATGTCTCAAAGATACCCAGGCCCAAGATATGGTACTCGGCATGGAGCCTAGATCAACTGGCTTGAGACCTTTAGTCTGGAGAGTGTGGCTGTGTCCTCTAGGGCCTGGTGAGAAATGGAATTCACACTAGGTGATTCAATGAAGGAAGCGAAGTAGAGGGATGGCTTGCAGACATACAGGTAGAAGGAAGTGAGTGCACAGGGGTCACTCTGAGAGTCAGAGCAGCTGAGGAGCTGAGGGTTCTGCTGGGGCCAAAGAGGTGAACAGAAGCAGTGATAGTGTGGGCACCTGGTGAGAGCTGGTGTGGGAGAACTGTGGGAGAGCTGTTAGCCACAGACAGGTGCCACAGCGGGATGGCAGTGAGGAGGAAATGACATGCTCTCTCTCCACCTGCTCTACCAGTGACTCCATGTCCAGGTCATGGAGCAGTTGAAAAATGGAGACATGGCTGATATGCATACAGATGAGGACCCACCAGCACAGCGGCTGATCATGCAGCCTTGCTGGCTGGTATACTAAGGCTGCATCTGGCATTTCACTGCAGAATTGACACCTCTACCGGCTAGTCCACAGGTGAGGTCTTGAGGGCATCTAGCTTTGGTACCTGGGGAGGGAGATGCAGGAGAAATGTGGGCAGCGCCTCCAGACGATGGAGACTCTTTGTTCTTACCATGTGTGAATTGAAAGCGAGGACTGAACATGGTATCTAGGCTGAACAGAAGATGAGACTGAGTCTGGGGTAAAATGAGGTCGTTGGATCAAAGTAGCAATTTTCAAATGGTGTTCTAAGGAGTTCTAGGGCTTGGTGGAATTGCCTCAGGGGTTGCTGGCTCTGTGGACAGTGAGGCCAAGAGAGTTGGGTGAGCAGATCCCTAGCAAATGCTAATTGAGCCTTCTAGTTAATGCAGAAATCCTTTCTTGCACTTGACTTCAAGGGAGTAGCTCAGATAAACTGGACTGGGAGCTTTCCAGCCTGGATCTGGCCAAGGCCAGGGAAGAAGGGGTGACAACACAAAAGCTTTTGGCGAGTTTGGAGCGGTCCCTGTGGCGAGAGGCAAGGTATTGGGAGGCAGAGTGGGTCTCAGGCATGACTTGGAAGATGCTATAGACCAAGCTGGGGACTTGCGGGAAGAAAGAAGATAGATTCCAAGGATCATTCGAAAGCAGACAAAAACATTCAAGTTAGTGAATTTCTTTGAAGGTCTCCTGGCCAAACTCCAAGCCTGCTTCCTGGATATGGTTGTTTCTTCAGACACAGATGGAAAAGCCTCCCAAATGGGTGGAGAGATAAGATCTAACCCCAGTCTTTGATGCATAGAGATCCTGACCCTCAGGAGGAGCACCTGCCAGACAGTAGGATCCTTGGTGCTCTCTCAGGGCCTGAACTAGGTCCTGTTTAGATTTTTCCACCATGGCCAGAATCTTGTGGCCTCTACTTGCTCACATTAGGGTTCTAAGTAGCTGGCTTTTGCCGGCCTCCTTCTCTTGGGTTCTTGCTTCTCCCTTATGCTGTAAATGGTATTGTACTGATCTCTCCCAGGGCAAACGCTTTTCCTGGGATTTTACTCTGAGCAATAGTGGTCCCAGTTTGAAAGTCTGACCCCAGGTGTGAGGTACTCCCTACCCCACAGAAGTCTGCCTTGCCTGAAAGGAACACGCAGTTGTGAGCCCAGGCCACTGGTTACAATTGCGAAGGGATCTGCTTTGCTGTCTGCAGTACCTGCATGGAAAAAATACGAAAAAAAATGTACTCAGCACCTTTTCATGTATAAGATAGTTGAAGCTTGTGAATGTGTCTTGTGGTCACCCTAATGGTTAACGTGTATGAACGAGATACACAATACATCACTTAGGCCTCACAATAGCCCCTTGAGGGTTTGCTTTTATTATTTTCCATCACACAGCTGAGGAAACTGAGGCCGTCAGGGAAGTGCCTTGCCCGAGGCTGCACAACGGAGAAGAGATGGAGCCTGTGGAGTAGGTAACAGCTGCGTGTACATGTTCCAGGTCCGGGAGGGGAAATGAGCAATCGCCCCAAGCTTCTAAAAGGGCCCTTCTCAGCCACCCCGTTAACAAATGGCACTGCCAAAAGGCTGATCGACAGGCCCCATCACCAAGGAGCTGAGCAATTAGGTGAGAAAATGGAATAGCTTTTCTATCTCTAAAATAACAGGCATATATTCATTTGGAAGTATTTTCACTTCATTGTCCATGATAGGAAATCCAAGTTTGATTCCTTCTGCTCGAGTCACTCCTCCTCTTCCTCTTGCATGGCTGGTCTTTTCTCATCCTTCAGGTCTGGGCTTCAGCGTCACCTTCACAGAGAAGCCGTCTTTGACTCACACAGAGAAGGACCCCCTCCTGCCCACCATGGTTTGCTGTTGATCTCCTGTTCTTTTCTTTCATGGTGTTTACTTGCATGACGCCATGGGCAATTTTGTGTTTGTGAATGATTTTTCTGTCTTGCTACCCTTGGTGAGGCTAGGGACCACTGTGCATACATTCATTCCTATAAAACCCACACGAAGCACAACAGGTGTCCAGTAATCACTTGTCTAAAAGCCAGATGAATACATGTAGTGTATTTTTAGTTCTCATAGTTAGGCAATTTATTTTTATGTTTTCTGATCTTATTTAATAGTGTAGCATTTAAGAACAATTTTGATATCCATATCAATTTTGATATGTAGATTGGGAAATCATGTAGTCATGGTTATTTCCTTCCACCTGTCCATGATGCTTTTGTAGTTTTGGAAAGGGAAAAACAGAATGATACTGTGAGCTTTGAATAAGGAACTGGGAGAGCTGGGTGTGAGCCTCGGCTTGGGTTCTTACTGGCTGTGTGACCTTGGGTGTGACCTCTTCCCTCTCTGGTCCTGAGCTTCTTCGGCTGTAAAATGAGCTTGGACCACCAACTCTCCAGGGTTCTTTCAGCTGTGAAAGCTTAAACTCTGAGACTTATATGAACTGAACTTGTATGTAGCTGGAATGATTGGATTTGGGGCATCAAGCATGCTTTAAGCCACACAAGACCTAGAGAGGTATTTGGTTGGACTCTGGTCCTGCCCTGGAGTGCGGATGGCTGCTCAGGATGGCAGGAGCCTCTCTGCTGCCCATGTGTGGTGTCGGGATGGTGATGGACAGAGATACTATACCGCCTTCCTGATTGGGCTTGTCCTGTGTCCTCCCCATCCTGGGCAGCTTTGGTGCTCAAGCCCCAAAAGGAAGGATCCCTAAGAAAATAACAATGTCCCCATTTTCTCCTCACCTCCATCCGCTTGTTCTCAGACCTCAGAGCATAACTACTCAGTGACAGGACTGGAATGAGAGTGAGAGAGATGAGATCAACCTTCCAGGTGCCACGGCCCGAGGAGCCTGGAGGAGCCTGGAGGAGCCTGGAGGAGCCTGGGGTCATGGGGCCTGCCCGGGCGAGTGCCGCAATGCCTATTAATCGGTACTTAAGTGGGTTCATCAGTGTGAAGCGGCTGCTGCCGCTGCTGAGCTCAGCCTGGGCCCAAGGAGCTGGGAGCTGGGTTAATAACACCTTATTTAGCAGAAAATTCCACTCCACTGGAGCATGTTTCAGAAAGAGTTTGATGTGAATGAGGATTGATGTCAATCCTGAAAGGCAAAGGCGCCCGGAGCTGCCGCAACAGTCGTGGCTGTGAAAACGAGCCATTTGTGGTGGCTGCAGGGCTGCACCGAAATGCTGCAGTGCCCTGGGCCCTCCGCCTCCACCCAGCGCTGTAAGTTTGGGGCTGGTCTGGCCTGGGTGGCCAGAAGGGACAGACCCTGCAGAACTACTTAGTGGGAGCCTTGGTACATTGGAGATTCCTGGGCACTTTTCAGGTCTGAACCCAACACGCCAGGGGCCAAGTTGGGAGCTGCCAGTTCTTTGCTGTGTGAACTGCCCTGGGCTACCTAGATGACCTCGTATAGCCTTGGTCAATTTGTCTCCACAGCAGAGTTCTCAATGTCTGTCTTAGGGAGCTGAGGTGAAACTTAAGGGAATAAGTGTACAGTGAGTTACAGAATGACTACATTTCCAAAAGAAGGATAAAGATATTCTTATGTACGCATACAAATTCCCTATGATGAATGTGCTCATTATGTGTATCAAAAGTACACCAATAAAGTTAATTAAAACACACACACACACACACACACACACACACACAATTATCACATTTCCTGGGTGGGATTGTCCCTAACTCCACTTGAAATCCCATTTTCCTCTTGTCCCAGCCTTAGTGGGGCTGTGGGAGTAGAAGAAAGACTATGGATTTTGTGAGTCCCTGACACTGCCCCCAGGTAGGGTGGGATTGACAGTGGCTTGTCTCAAAGGCTTTGCTCCTGTCTTGGGTTTATGGGCTTAGAATCCAGTGAACAACTAGCCCCTGTCTGCCCTCAACTCCAGAGGTGGCATTGCCAGGCCCTGACGGCTGCAGCTCAAGATGGCTGATGGCTCAGAGGTCCAGATTAAAGGACAACGATGAATAATCTGGTTGACTGGTTTCCATAGATCTGTCTGGTAAGGGCAATAGGAATGAAATTTTGCTTTTCTTGTGGTTTTCTTTTCCTCTGCTGTTGTAACTGGAAGCTTGCTCTTTGCAGGCCCTTCAGGTGCAGCACACAGTACAGAAAGAGGTCTAGGGGAATAGGTGGCTTTTGTCTCAACCCTTCCTGTGTCTGCCCTACTAGGACCTGGCACTACCTATCAAGGGCTTCAGAAACTCTGTCAAGGACCCAAGGCTACAGTCCCTATTGGCTAATTTTAAGTCTGAGCAGGAGAGACTCTGAGTCATTGTCCTCGCAGTCCTGGCATGGTCATAGTGTCCTCCTTGAGGCAGCGGTGAAGAGCCAAGGCCACATGTTTTCTGTTTTCCAGCTGCAGAAGGATGGGCTGTGAGGGTGGGTACACTAGCTACCTCTGTGTCTCTGCTGAAGGGCTTTGCAAGCACCTCCGAGTGGGGCTGAAGCAGCTTTCATGTTTATTTTAAAATCTCATTGGGCTCACAGTTCCTGGGGTGCTGGTTTAATTCTCCTCCCTTTCTGGCCCTTTTATACCAGTGCTGGATGACAAGGCCCAGGCACAATTGTGTTTGCCTGAGTGCAGATAAGATCAGTTGTGGCAGATCCGCTGAGCCCTGGCTCCCAAAGAGAAATGGAACACAATAAACAGGTACCAGACCAGGGATAAATAGGGAGGATTAAATCTGAACAAAGGCGGGAACATCTGGGACTTACAAAAGCTTGTTCAGAGAATTGCTTGGGAGAGAAAGGCATAAAGAAGAAAGCAGCCACTTCACCCCTCACCTGGCTCCTTCACTGGGCTCAGAGTGAGCACAATGCATACAGGCACGGCTTCTGGAGAGGCAGGAGAGGATGGAGCAGCACACAATCCAGGCTCCTGGAGGACTCTGCAAGGTAAAGCTATGGTTACCAACCCCAAGATTTCCCTAGAACAGGTGGCCTCGGAACATGCCAGGGTCCAGGCCCTCTTGATAGCCCTTACTGCCCCTCTCCAAGCCCCACTACCCCTTTCTTTAAAGATCTCAATTCTCATCTCTTGCAAAGACTTCCTGGGCTCCCCAGAGTTGAGACAGTATCCTCTGCTCTTCCTGCATTGTGTCTATGCCAGTTTTCCATGGACCAGCTTGTCTGATAGACCTGGGGCTCCATTTCATCCTTTACTTGACTTCTGAAGCAAGGGAAGGAACTTATTCTTGAACAGTACGTGAGTGGAGTCTTCTGGACTGATCCACCTCTCCAAGCCATGCTTCATCTACTACCTGGCTTTTGTAGCCACCACTTCTCTCCAGCAAGATTCTCTTAACACACTTCTTGCCACACATCTCATTTCTCCTCTCTGTTCTCAATGCTCTGTCCAGACAGAGCCTCAAGAAACAAAGACCTGACCATACTGGGCCCCAGAGAGAGACTTGCCCAGGAAGAGACCACTTCCAGAGCGGCAGAGGAAAAACCTCCAGTGATCTGCTCCTCCATAAAGACAATGAGAGTACCAGGGAAGCGGCCAATAACATTTTCAGAACTCTGGAAATTAATCAAAGGTTCACAACAATCCAAAGGTTATTTTCAAGAAAAATGGCTTTGGTCTCAGTAAGAATAGTGAGCTCTGCAAGAACATACATCTTAGCTTGTTCTTATTTCTACTCCTCTGTCCCCAGCTCTGAAATAGCTGTAGAAACCAGCAGTCTCACAATCACAGTAACTGAAAACTAGTAACCTAGTGATCACTGGATGAGGAAGAAAAGTTTGGGGCTCCCCAAAAACTTCATCCCCCAAGAATTGTCAGTATTGCCCATGTCTAGTAGCCCAGGTCACTGGGCTTATCTTCGTTTGACCTAACTAGAAACTTGCTCAGTGAGATGCTCTATCTGCAGACTACTTGTCAAAAGTAATCATAGGCAATTTTTAACATTACAGTGACCAGAGATAGTGATATCTGTTGAGGCAAGCAAAAGGTTGGCTTAAAAACTTTAAATCTAGGGAATGAGATAGTCAAAACGGACTTTGAAAACCTCTGACTTATTCTTGGGACTCTAAGGCTACATACATGCATGCCTAGGACTGGCACATCACCTGAGAAGGGCCTAATGCCTCACCTATGAGTGATCTTGGAGCTCTGGATAAGCAGGAAATAAAGACTCATGCAGAATTACAAACTGCCAGAGATTTGAAGGTATACCCTGACCACAGACAGAGCCCTTCAGCAACAAATGGGAAGCTTACTGGTATTGATTGAAGGCATTTAAGAAAACAAGTGATCAATCATTAGATAATCACTGAGTTAAAGGAGCAGAAATCTCCTTGGCTCACGTGACAATAGGTATGGACTTTATAGAATTAGCTCAGAACAGTCACTAAATAAACAGCAGCAACAACAACAAAACAAACATTAGCAACGAGCAAGAGCACAAAATTAGGAAAGCAATAATCTGATTTCTAGGGATGATGCACTATATCATTTTAAATGTTTAATTTTCAACAGAAAATTATGAAACCCGCAAAGAAACAGGAAAGTCATCTATCCACAGGAAAAAAGCAGTCACTAAAACCCATCCCTGAGGAAGTAGAGATGTTGGACCTACTAGATAAAGATTTTAAATTGTTACCAAAGAGCTAAGAGAAAGTACACCCAAAAATTAAATGGAAGTATAAGAACAATGTTCCACCAAATACAAGAAATCAATAAAGAGATAGAGGTTGTAAAATTCTGGAGTTGAAAAGTATAATGACTGAACTGAAAAATTCACTAGAAAATCTCAATGGCAGATTTAAACTGGTAGAATAAATAAAAGGCTCAGTGAACTTGAAAGTAAATCAACTGAGATTATCTTGTCTGAGAAAGAGAAAAAATCATTTAAAAAATTAACAGAGCCCCAAGACCCATGGAATATCATCACTTATTTTAACATATGCATAGTGGGAATCAATACTAAGAAAGGGGAAAAGGAGCAGAAACAATATTTGAAGAAATAATGTTCCAAAACATTTGACCAGAAAAGCATTAACCTACATATCCACAAAGCTCAAAAAATTTCAAGCAGAATATCTACACTTAGACACATCACAGTCAGATGGTCCAAAGAGCAATTCCTGAAAGCAGCAAGAAAAAAACTACTCACCATAGACTAGTGATCCTCAGTAAGGAAAAAGCTGACAAGTCATCAGAAGGTATGGAGGTTGGAGGCTGTGGAATGACATACTCAAGGTGCTAAAGAAAAAGGAGACCAGCTGAAACATTCCTGTAGGACCATACTTGAACCACACTTCAAAACCAAAGGAGAAGTCAAGCACAATGGTGTATGTATGAAATCCCAGCTCTCTGCAAGCCTGAGAAAGAGGGATTACAAAGTCTGGTCCCACTTGGACAATTTAGTGAGATCCTGTCTCAAAATAAAGGATCAAAAAAGGGCTTGGGACCTCAATGTGAAGATCCTGGGTTCAATCACCAGCACTACATACACCACAGAGAGAAAGAGAGAGAGAGAGACAGAGGAGATATTAACACATTCTCAAGTACACAAAAACTGGGAATTTGTTGGCAACCAAGTAGCATGTCCTACAAGAAATACTAATGGCTATCCATCCAACTGAAATGCAAGGACACTTTAGACAGTAACTCAAAACCACACAAACAAATAAAGTATTCAAATTAACATAGCTATATAAGTAAATACGAAAACAGTATTAATGAAGTTTTGTTTGTAATGCCTTTCCTCTCATGTATGATTCAAATCACAACTGCATAGAGCAATAAATATACAGCCATATTATGAAATTACAATGCATAAAGACCTAATCTGTGAAACTGCATAACAGAGGAGGAGGGAACAGAGATGAAATGGAATGAAGTTTTTGTATACGATTGAAATTAAATTGGTTAATTAACCTAGACCAAATTGTCTTAAGATGTGAATTGTAATTCCCAGGGCAACCACTAAGAAAATAACTAAAAATATATGGTAAAAGAAACAACAAGGAATTGAAATAGTGTGCCACAAAAATATACGTTTGACATAAATGAAGGCAGTAATAGAAGGATAGGGACACAAACCAAACCAAACCCATAACATATAGAAAACAAAGAGCACAGCAAAGCATGGTGGTCCACACATGCAATCTTGGCTATCTGGGAGACTGGGGCCGGAAGATTGCAAGTTCAAGTCCAGCCTGGGCAACCCAACAAGACCCTATTTAAAAATAAACAAAAATAAAAGCAAACAATGAAATAAACAAAGCAAATAGCAAGTGGCAAGTGAAAATTCTACCTCATCCATAACTATACTCACTGTGAAAAGACAAAACAATCAATAGACCAAGACTGGCAAAGTGAATTAAAAACTAAAACATGTTCTTACTATATGCTACCATTAAGAAATGCAATTCAAATTCAAAGACACAGTTAGATTGAAAAGAAAAGGCTGAAATAAGACCATACAAAAAGTGACAGAAACAGTTGGAGAGACTGTGCTCATGTCAGACAAACAGACATTAGGACAAAAATTGTTAATAGGAACAAAGAAGGACACTTTGTATTGATGAGAGGATCAATCCACCAGAAAAACATAGCAATTATAAACATTATGCACTTGACAAAGTCCCAAAATACACAAAGCAAAACCCAACAGAACCAAAGAGAGTGACTGCCATTTAATATAGGAATAGTCAGTGATATCGATGTCAAGGTCCTACTTTCAATGATAGGCAGAACACCTAAGCAGACCAATAAGGAAACTGAAGACCAGAGCAGCACTATACAGGAACCATGTACTACAGCCCACCAGCGACAGCAGAACACGCATTCTTTTCAGGGACATGGATCTCCAGGTATGCGAGACCAGAAGAAAGCCTCAATAAATTCAAAAGGATTGAAATTATACAGCATATTGTCTACAGCCATGCCACTCTGAAAGTGCCTGAGCGTCTGAAATCATACAGCGTATGTATTAAAAACTCATTGAGTGTGCAAAATTCACAATAGGTGGACATTAAACAACATTCTCCCAAGTGACCAATGGATCAAAGAAAATAAATCACCAGGTAAATTAAAAATACTTTGAAATGAATAAAACAGAAAACACACATACCAAAACTTATGAGATGCACTTAAAGCAGGGTTTAGAAAAATGCACAGTTATTAGCATCTATATTAAAAAAGAAGTTTAAATATGTACCAGTAAGCTAGAGATCCACCTTACGAAAGTAGCAAAGGAAACCCAGAGTAAGCAGGAGGGCATAGCAGAGATGACAGCAGCCGTGTAAGTCTGTAAATACGCCACTCACCATCACCTTGACTTGGTTGCCACCACTGGCCCAGGTAGGAGGCTGGCTCTCAGCCTAATTCTGTCCTCTCCCTGAGCTCCCAAGGTTCCTCCCTCCACAAGTTTCTCCCAGCCACCCTCTTCTCCACTGCCCTCTATGCCAGCCTTTTCCCATTTGCCATTGTTGTGCATACTTTGCTATATAATGCTTGACATTTGCTAAAATGATGTCTTGACATTACCTATGGCGACTAGCATGTGTCAAGTACCTACTGTGGGTTTTTATACTGTGGCAAGAACTTTACATTTTAATTCATTCCACAATCATCTCAAGAGGCTGCTTTTAGTTTCTTCATTTTCTACATGAGAAATTTGAGGTTTCGAGAAGTAAAGTAGCTTTCTATTCTATCCCTGACTCCATCAATTCATAACTTAGAATCTGTATGGCACATGCTGTTCCCAGTAGCTTAGATTGGGTCAGGCTACTCCTTTGTGGCGAGACCTTCCATATGTCTGTCTTCCAGGGCTAGAGTCTAAAATCATCCTTGACATTCGAGGTCCTCCCTGAGCTGGCCTCATCCTGATTCTCCACCAGAACACCTAGGTATTCAATCTACATTCTCAGCTTTTTCTTTGCTCTTCTGAGTTTCATTTCAGTGGTTCACCTCCAGAGGAAGATCTTCTCTTTGGCAGGTGCATGTCTGTTGTAATACCTGTGTGGGCTTTCCCAAGTACAGAGAAGGGAGCCTCATTTTTGCTCTACGGTCAGCGGAGGTTTCGGCACAACCAGGACTTGCTCCCTGGTTGGGAAGAGCAGAATATAGCACATGGAGAGAAAAGAAATCAGGACATTCCTGATAATTTAGCCCAAGAATCATTACTGAGAATTATTATAGTGTCTCTATAATTTATGATCCAAACCAGAATGTTTTCTTGCGAGTAAAAAGGGTACTATTAATCATTTTGCTGGGACAATAAGCACACACTGAGACTCTCCTAAGACAATGGAATATACGGTTGCCCTGGTAACTACCCCCAGTATAGTCCTACCTTCCTAAGACAGAGACCTGAACTCACTTCCCCAGCCTCCCCTGTAGCACTGGTAAGCACGTGACATATGGCCCTCTAACAGCTGGACCTTCGAGAGCTTCAGATCAGAAGAGAACAGCTGGGAGGAGGCATCATGTGAAGTCCAGCTGCTGGCCGAGAACTAAGGGTGGTGGAGAGTAATCTGGCTCTCAGCAGCATCAGTGACAGCAGCCTGGGAATGGCACTCCACGCTCCAGGCCCACAGGTCTGTTCTGGGAATGCATCCCCAGTGGACAGCTATGTGATTGGTTCCTGGCAGCATAGAAGACCAGCTCTCTGGCTTCTTGGAAAGCCTGGGAGCTGTGAAGGGAGTTGCTGTAGATGTGTTTTCATTAAAATCCATTACAGAATTTTGGTTCTGACTCATGCAACAGGGAAATGTGCAGGTTTTGTGTTGTTGGTTTGCTTGAGTGAGTTTGTGTAGTGTGTGTGTGTGTGTGTGTGTGTGTGTGTGTGTAATGAAAGCACATTTTCCAAAGACTGGAAGGTAGTGAACTCAAAACTTGAGGTTAAAACACTTTTGCTCCTAGCACTCTCTCTGGGGCTGCTACATATATCCAGGCAGCTGAGGAGCTGAGTGTGACTTTGGAGAGACCAGTAGGCCCCTCCTTCAGGAAGCAGAGCCGGACTCAGTGGAACCTGTGGTTCTCTAGGACCCATCTTCCTGCTTGCTTCCTGTCCCCAGCCTGTTTCTGAGTCTTGTTTTTGAGTTTGCAGTTCTGAGACCGATCGTGGGTTCAGTGGAGTTTCCCCGAGCAGCTGCAAAGTGCTGGCCTAGCCAAGGTGCATTCACCTTGCCCAGCAGCCTCCAGCCCCTTGCAGAACTGATGGGGCCTACATGGTCTTGGTGCCCCTGGGCAGCCATCTCCAGCATCAGCTCGGTTTGATCCTTGCTACCTCCTTCAAAACTTGCAAGATGGAGAGGAAGTGATTGAAGTATGTTGTGTGTGTATACAAATCTGCCAAAAAGAAACCCACTCATCTATATAACCTATATGCGCTAATAAAAGCTGTGGGAAATAAACAAATGAAACGAATAAAAGCCCTGCCCGAAACTCCCTCTGAAAGTCTTCCTTGCTGGTCCAGCTCAGTGATGCTTCTACCAGCTACCCCACACCCGCCCTCCCATAGCACCAGGTCCTGAGCCCTTCTTTACCACTGGATGGGACCAGAACCGTGCTGTCATCTCTTCTTTTTATGTGTTTGACATTTGCTTTTCTTGACTAGGCCCAAGCACTTTGGAGGAAGAGATCGTGATTTATACTTCTAGGCTTTCCTTGAGAGCCTTTGCTGAGTGTCATCTTTGTAGGAGATGTCCAAAAATATTTGTTGAAAAGAAAAAAAGAAACCAACATAGAGTACAGGAAGGCAGAGAGATAAGAGCTTCCAGACTGCTTGATCTGGTTCACTTGGCTCTGTCCTTCAGTGGCTGTTTCCAAGTACTCAGAGGCCTGCTGCTTGTTTACCTGCCTGTTCGGGTCAATTTCTGCATGTGCATGTGCGGCAAAGGCTCGTCATCCTGTAAAGTCACAAGCCATTGGTTCAGAGTGAACCTTGGAGGTTCAGAACGTGGCTTCTGCCACTCCGTTCCAGCTCCCCCTTCCTGGGCACGGATGGTCTGTGGAGCAAGTGCACATCTCGGCCTGGCTTTCTGGGCACACTCGCCTCACAGGCAATGTGGTGCATGGTCTGAGATCAGGGCTCAGAGCCAGGCTGCTGGCTGCAAACCTAGCCCTTTCATGTTTAGTTTTTACACTTTAAGTAAGTTATTAAAAAAAAAACCCACACCTCAGTTTCCCCATTATATAAACTAATGCTAATAATATCTACATGATAAGAATATGGTGAGGGTTAAATTAGCTGTGATATGTGAAGTGCTTAGAATGCACTTACAGAAGTGTAGCTATGATTATTATTGAAAAACGATCATATTATTAGAGAGATAAAAAATAAATATACATAGCATGTCAGGTAGTAAGAGCATGTTATGGTGCAAAGGGCTCACGCGGTTCTCCCAGATGTACACACACCTACACACGCCTCAGCCGCCTAGAGGGTCAGGGGCTGCAGGTCCGTCCACCTTCCTGGCATTTGGAGACCCAGTGACTCCATGACAAGATGCCATCCCTCCCCACATGCCCCAGCCAGATCTATCATCAATCTAAAAGCAGCAGGTTTTATTTATTTATTTTTTGACTCCAAGTCGCATTGAATATTCTAGTAGAAAAATAGCTCTGCATCTCTGGCCAATTCTTTGATTCCTTATCACTCTGAGTTCAGGCCCATGGCAGAATTCACTAGGCTTTGCACATGTGCTATGCCTTCTGAGCACACAGACTTTGCTTACTTAGCTCCCCTGCTGCCGTCGGGAGACATGGGGCCAGCACGGCCAAGGAGAAGAGAGGAGGTGAAGAAGTGAAATTCAGGGGAGAGTGTAGGAGAGCTCCACTCCTGCCTTGACCCTGCCTTGGGGACCAGGAACACCAGGCTATCCAGTGGAGCTTCTGTCTACCAGGGTCCCTGAGAGACCATGAGGAGGAGACTCCATGCCAACGGACAGCAAGGAACTGTATTAAGCTATGGACCTGAGACCAACTGTTACCATGGTGTGGCCTGCCCTATTCTGACTGACACAGGGACTTTGAAGACTCCTTTAGGAATTCATAGACACAAATACGCTCTGTGTCCTGGTTGTGAGAACTCCCTGTATGGTTCCAGCAGATCTACCATCTGTGACGTTGGCTAACACCAAGACTCTGCTGTCTGATCTAGGTCTTGTCTTTTCTCTGTTACTACCTGTTATTCTCTGTTATTACCTCACTCCCCTGACAATCCTATGCTGAAGCCACAGGGTAGCCAAAGCCAGCTTCTGAGAAACAAAAACCAAACAAAACACAAAATCAAATCCAATCGCCTTGCTCTTTTACTTAAAGCCAGTCAGTTTTCTTTCCCCCAAATCATTTGAATCAAATGCAGATTCCTTGCCATGGCTCACAGGCCACGGACCTTGTACTTCGTCTCCTAAGGTGCTTCAGCTACACTGGCTTCTGCTTCAGTCTGTGTACTGGCCTCCTCCCTCAGCCTGGCTTGCCCTTCTGCCTTCTTGTTATTCAGCTTTCAGCTAAAATGTCATCTGAGAGGAGTTTGCTGAGCACTGCAGCCATAGTGCCCCTCACCATACACTTGTCCCTCTAATGCCCCTCTCTGACTGATGTCTGTCCAGCACTGGTCACCATCTGGACACATGTTGCTTAGTTATTGGCTTGCCCACTTTTTGTCTTTCTTCCCCACTAAAATATGAGTTCAAAGAGGCCATAGACCTCCTCCGTCTTCTTTACCATCATATGTATCTAGCCCAATACCTAGTAAGTGCTGGATGCTCAAATATAGTTCTTGAATTGAGGATAAACATCTCAAGGCAGAATCAGAGTGTTAATGCCAGGGGGAGCTGAGAGAGGAGTATGTTTCCTTTTGTAGATGTGCAAACTGAGACATTGCCTGAGGCCTTTGGTTGGCCACTTCTGTGGATGTTTCCCTTTCTTTCTAATTCTTTAGTACATGTACCCCATTCCAAGGGATCCCCTAGCCTGTGGCTCTGGGTGGGAACAGAGTCTACCTCCTACTCAAGAATATGAACACTTGAAGTCTTTTTTTGCTCAGGCTCTTTGCAGCTGGGGTGTGGGCGTATGACCCAGGTTCTGTGGATATAGACTCCAGCCTCAACCTCTCCCTCAGTAGCTGATGACACAAAGAAGCAGCAGGGCTGGGCTACTAGGGAGCAGAGCTGTGCTGAGGCAGGAGGGTCCAGGGGTCATGGCTGGAGGGCTTCAGGGCCTGACTCTCATGGAAGGTGGCAGTGGTGCCCTCTCCAAACAAGTCCAGCCCCTGGCTTGGGCTGCTGCTCTGCAGTGTGGTCTTGAGCTGGTGTTCTAGAAAGTGCTATGTAGGGTTCCATGAGCTACCCCACAGCCCTCTAATACCATGTTTTTCTGCTTGATCTGCACTGTGGTTTCTGTTGCTTGCAACAAATAAATCTGAGTGGTTAGTTTCTTTTTACTTTTTGTTTGTTTTTCTGAGACAGGTCTCGCTATGTAGTCCAGGATGGTCTTGAACATGCTATGTTGCCCAGGCTGGGTTCAATATTTGGTCCTCCTGCCTCAGTCTCCTGAGTGCTGGGATTACAGGTATGCATGAGCACATCAGGCTCTGAATGGTTTGGTTTTTCATCTGCTTACGATTAGTTTGCATATAGAACACCTACATGCGTCAGGCACGGTGCTAAGGGCTAGACAAACAATGGGGAGCAACTCGGACTATGACAGATTATTAGACAGCGACTAGGGAAAGACTTGAGGTGGCAGTGCACACTTCTCAGAGGGACAAGTGTGCAGACAAGAGGCTGGGCAGTCTTGAAGGACTTCCTGGAGGAGGTGAGGTTTTGGCTGAAAGCTGAGTAGAAGCAGAATTCACTCAGGGAGGGGGGACAGCAGTCCAACACAGAGCTGAACTTGTGGAAAGACGTGGCCAGAGAGAACGCACTTCCTTCGAGGGAGAAATCCAGTGAGATGTGTGCTAGAGATGAGAGATAAAGCCTGAGACGGGAGAAGAGGCCAGGCAGACCTTGGGGGCTGCAGCCAGGAGTTGGGGTTCTTCCTGCAGGCAACGGGAAGCTGTTAGGAGCTGACTTCCTGCATAGATGAACCTCACTGATGGGAACATAGTTGCTTGAACTGTGCAGTGAACACCCCACACAGCTATACACAGTGGTCCCAAGTGACCCAGTGGAATAGAAGCTCTGAATGTCTTCTCGCAGGGAATGCGGTGGAAGCTGGGAGGACAAGGTACCCAGTTCTGTGTCTGCTATGAGGTGGCTGTGGGAGGAGAGGGGGGGTCTGCTCAGCTTGGGCACTCAGCCCCCTGCCAGCCATATGCCAGCACCAAACGGGTTACTATGATGCTGGAGGTGATTGACTTGTGGGATCAAGACATTTCTCAGGGTGAAACCCAGTTTAAAAAAAAATCGATGTTTCCCATTCAGCGGTGTTTGGTTAAAAAAAGAAAAATAACTACAGCTTGTGCGTTAACAGCAGAAAAGAGTGAGTGCCATCAATCACAGTGGGGAAACAGCAGTGTCTCGCGGCAGTTCTGTTCCTTCCACTCCACAAATACAAACCGTCCACTTGGCAAGCAGGGTGTCTTCATCTGCAAAATATGAGCACAGGGGCTGGCAGGGACAGCGAGCTTTTCCCAAACCGGACAGCCAGGAGCCTGAGTCCCTGGCCCCTGGGAACCCATCGCCTGCTGGACCTGTGACTGGTGGAGGGTACTGATGCCACCTCCGAGGCCTGGCCATGTGCTCTCCGCAGGGAGGCTGTCTAGGCTATCAGACCCCTGGGTCCCCTCTTGTGCTCACTGCTGGCTTCAAGCGGAGCACACACGAAGTGACAAAGCACCTTCGTGTTGTTAATGTCAGCCCAGGTCTTTTGAATCAAGCCCTACGCCCCCACCCCGCACACACCCTGTATTCCTTCTCCTGAGCCTTGGGAGCCCTACTGAAGTTGGGAATTTGAGACGAGAATGTGGCTTCTCTGTTCAGGTCTCATTAGGGGCCCAACTTCCACAGGGATAACGGGTTTCTGCCTTACAAGTCCCTATACTTGCGATGCCTACAGCGACTGAGATGCAGAGAACTGACTCAATCTGATCAGACCCACAGAAGCCTGATGGACATGCCAATTGCTACCTATTTCAGTGGGAACTGTTTATTTCTCTGACTAGAACTTACATTCACCATTCAGAGAAACTTCTCTCTTTCCAAACAAGAGCAAACTGTTACATGTTTCCTTCTTTCTTTTCCCCATACATGTATTTTTCAAGAGTTCTGAAATGATTTCCCATGCAACTACATACTATTTGTAATCGTCTCACAGAAAGGTCCATCAAGGAATCTGGCCACAGTTTACTCAGCCAATCCCTGTCACTGACACTTCAGGTTTTTTTAAACCAAGTGACTGCTTCAAGCACATAGCCATTTCCATGTTAAGAACTTGTGACTTAGGCCTGCTCCCCAGGGTTGGGACCCTCGAGTCACAGATGTGATTATTAGAGGCACAGCTTGGCATCTTCCCTCCCCTTCCTGCTTTGCCTTCTGCATGAGATGGCTTTGGCAGTGCCCAGTGTACCTGAAGGGGTAAGCAGGCAGTAGAGGGGGACTCCATGGTCACAACACAAAATGTAGTGAAGCTGAGTTAGAATAAACCCTTCACAACTAGACCTGTGTGAACACACGAAGCTAGGCAGCACCTCCGGGAGCCAGCCTTTGCCAGTATGCCTCGGGGGTCTCAGGCAGGGCTTGGTGCAGAGTATTTATGTAGTGGTCCTAACCTTGCCCTCTGAGGCTTCGAGGATTTAGACCCAAGGAGTGAATCCGTATTCTGCTGCCCCTGGAGCTCCAGGTTCTTCCTTCTGGCCCACTGCTCCCATGCTTCCTTGTCTGCCACCAAGCCTTTGTCTCTCTCTGGAATGGCTCCAGCAGCCTCCCGCCTGGATGCTCACCCGCACGCTGCCTCTGCCCTGTGATCCGTGTCTGCAGCACCCGTCAGACCCACCTCTTCACTCTGCCCCTGTCATTTGCTGCTCATAAGGTGGCATCCACCTCCGCACACAGCCCTCCTCAAGCTGTCTACTCTGCAGTAGCCCAAATCCCCTTGCATGCTCCATCCACACGTGAGCCTGTGCTCTGAGCCGGCCCACTGACGGAAAGCACCGGGACCTTGGCTTGTAGGATAAGTCTGGAGGTGAGCAGAGGGCAGTGAGGCAGGGGACACAGCGTGAGATGAATGCATAGGCTCCCATATCTATGCCTCCCTCAACAAACTGAGATCAACAGGAACACATGCTGTTGTCTCTCGTGGAAAGACCAGGGCCCTGGGCCCACGCTTCCCTGTCTCTATGGCAACAGCGCGTGAGGCCTAAATGATGCAGGAGAAGCTGGGAGTGGTGTCCATACCCCTCTGCCAGCAGCTGGGTGTTTGAGGGTCCCAGGCCTAGCTCCGGCTTGCCTGCCTTCCTCTTTACCCTCCCTCCCTGCATGCTCTCTCTTCTTTCTTTCCTGTTTCCTTCCATTTACTTCCCACAGAGGCCTCTTAGGTGGTTCCTCAACTCAAAGGTCGGAAGATCGTGCCGATTTCAGCTGAGCACCTGCCACAGGCTCCCATGGCACCGAAAGAGTAGAACAGGAAAAACAGTCTTCTCACTGAGTCCCTGCCATGTTCTCCATGTTCCAAGCCTCTTTCATAGATGTTATTTTATTTACTGGTAAGCCATGAAATGTCAGGGCTGGAGGGGCCTTAGGGACCACCACTGCAGTCATTTTCCAACTTGATTTTAGCAATGAACTGTTCTTTTCAGGTGAAAATTTTCTATAGCAGCTCAGTATACAAAGCAGATACAACTGATGCCACCTTCGCTGAAAGCCTTGTACCTTGGCTTTCCCTTTAGCTTCAGGGGACATTTGGGCCTGTGGAAAACCATCTGAAGGCCATTCACTTGATCCCAGGGCCCTTTTCATAGAGAACTAAAACTTGGAGAGAGAAGGTCACTTTTCAGATCACACAATGAGTTAAATCTGCCTGGACTTGACCCTTCACCTCCTGACCCACAGCACTGTGTGTTTGGTGCTTTTCCAACCTGCCTGGGGACATGTGCTTAGTGTGGTTAGAACTCTGGCAGCCTCTATCTGGCTGCAGAGGAAGGAGCCAGGCCTTATGTTTATTCTGTGACTGTTATGCTTTGTATCTGGATGGCCCCCCAAAGCTTCAGGCAGTCATGGGGCAGGTTTCTAGAGTTCGTGATTGACTCATGGTTCAGTGTTGGAATTATGGGTATGAGTGCTTCACCTGCCCTGGAGTGGTAGTTTGCATGCAATATAAGGGAGAGAAAGAAGCTTGCTCTTCCCGCTGCTCTCCTTTTTTGCTCTTATTTTTTTGCTATCTTTGGCTGCCTTGGACTGCTGCCCCTGTGCCATGCCACCCTGCCTTGAAGCCAGCTGATTACTGACTGAAACCTCCACAGACTGTGAGCTCAATAAACCTTTCCTTCCTTCATTCTGGGTGTAGGGTATTTTGTCTCAGCAATGAGAGAAAAGTAACTGAGACAGTGACCCAATGGCAGGCCAGATAGGGAGATGAGCATTCAGCAGATGATACGGGAAGCCACTGCAGATGCCATCAGGTGTGACTGGGTGTGTGGGAACCAGATGCCCTTCACGGGACATGCCCTTATCTCTTGCTGTCAAGATCCACCCGATCCAAGGCTACAGCACATGTGAACATTTCTAGCACCCTTCACTTCCCCAGCATAAGCGGGTTTGCTTTCTGTAAGGGTGAGCAGTAACTGCTCTGTTCCTTGGAAGAAAATGATCCTAGAATGGCCCTGGGTAAATTCCCAGCAGTCAGTGTAGGGAGGCCTGCAGAGCTGACATACCACCTGGTCTCCTCCAGAGAAGTGCTATCTAGTGGTGAGCACTGAGAGGGTAGGCCTGGGAGCCTTGGAGTAGGAGGAGGAGGACCTTTTGCGTGTCTCAAGGTGACAGTGCTGCTCTCAGCACATGGGAAGAATGCCCAAGCCACTCAGGGTCTACAGCCTGACCCCTACTTGGGTAAGAGAAGGCTTGAGGTTGGCCACAGTGATGGGATGGCTGTAGCTCGAAGGCTGGAGCAGGTGATGGAGACAGCCATGGAGGTGTGACAGGAAGCTCTCCTTAAACCCAGGTAGGATGGTGACAGGCACTGCACACAGTAGCATTAGGGGAAAGGAAGATGCAGATGCATCCCTCCATGGTGTCTCTGAAGATTTCCTTGACCCTAGTTCAGCTCAAGAACCCTGTTATTTGCTTTTGGGCTCTCTCTGCCCTTCCTTCATGGCATGTGTATCCACAGGCCCCTGTGTGATTATTTGGTGGTGTCATGTGTCTACCTCTAAACTACACGCTTTCTCACTCTATCCTAGGCTGATTCTAGTGCCTGGTTGACACTCATACTTGATTTATTGGCAGAATAAAAAGAGCCGCTGTTAGTGATTTTTATATGAACTCCCTCTAAGCTTTAGCATAAGAGTCTGTGCTTCCACATTCAGCACTTTCCCATGGCTGGTCAGGAGCAAGAAGATGTTAAGTTTCTGCTTAAAGACTAGGAAATGCTTGAATGTGGGGAGAGAGATAGGGTGGCATCAGTAGCAGAGCCAAGGGGCAGCAGGACAGCTCAGAAAGAGAGGGATCAGGTCTTGTTCAAATGGAATCTGAAGCTTTTCTTCTGCACCCAGTTAGATTTTCAGTGAGAGAGGTGCAGGGGTGGGAATTGGGTGAGAGGGCCATCTTGTTCATGGGGTCTCTAAGAGGGAGTGGGCACCCAGAGTCCTCTACCAAGTAGGTCATTCCTATTGGCATCCAGGTGCTCAGATGTGGACAGAGCATAGAGCCACCCCAGTGGAGGGCAAGATGTCCTCACGGGCTTGGAGGGACAGAGGCCAAGTGCTAGCCATGTCTTCTCTTGTGCCCTGCTCCAGACCCTTCCTTTTCATGGGTCCATGGGCTAGAGAATTTCTTGTAGCTAAGCCTGCAGAGCAGCCTGCTGTGGAGGTGGTGAGCAGTGGGGGAGTCCTCCTCAGGTGGCTCTGGGTGGTGACTTCCCAACCCTGGCAGTTCACAGAAGCATTGAGACAGACACTTTGAGAGGAAGTGTGGCACCTGGATATTGCACAGTGTAATGGAACCAGCCAAGTGGTAAATGTAGCTTTTAAATAGGTTTTGTGTTCCCCATTAACTGCACTGATTTTGATTAGCCTTGACAGCCCATGAGAAGGGGTTGGTCAGCAGCTTTCTCCTGACAAGGCCTCCCTGCTCCCCAGGGCTGGGAGCTCTCCCTGCTGATCCAGCCAAGTGCTGGGAACCACACTTAGGAATGGCAGTAGGGTGAGGCTGGTGCCTTGAGGGTGGTGGGCACGATCTGCTCTCAGGACTCTGGTGGGTCAGACCATCCCAAGCCCTTCTTCCTCTCCTATTCTGTGCCCTACCCCTTGCACCTCAAGGAAGATTTCCATGGAGATTTGCAGGTAGGTATAGTAATAGGATGACCTCCTATTACTGTACAGGTATGGAAAAGGGGCCACATTCATGAATGGGTGGCTCAGGCTAGAGGTCTCCAGAAGAATCCACTGCAGTTTGGAGCACTTGGAGGGCCAACTTTTGGGATCTACCTATTGGCTTCTCTAGATGCGTCTTCAAACTGCACAGGCATGTTCATGACTAAGGGGTTCAGGGAACACAGGGACCATCTCAGAGCCTGGATAGTATCCCATCAGGATGCAGGTTTGATAAAGCAAGGACAGTGACTGAGACCATGGAAGAGTGTAGACATCTAAAGACTTTTAGGTTTATCTACCTTGACTGAGTAGAAGTAAAGATTAAAGAGGCCTATGAGCTTGTCCTTGGGGAGAAAGACGCAGGAGAAACTGGAGAGACTGAGTCCTGACTGCTAGCTGTGTTCAGGGCCCCTGGGTGCATCAGGGGCTCAGGAAGGCAGAGGAAGTGGGATGTGTCTTTGGATTTGCAGGCAGGTCGAAGAGCTCAGAGAGGGTTGTCTGGGACAGAGAAGTGACTCCAAGGTTTTCACCTCAAAGTGCTGAGCCCAGAGGAAGCCCAGTGAGGTGTTTTTCTGCCTCCTTTTCTCATCACAACTCCTCAAAGGAGATTATTCCTGTGCATATGTCACCTGGATCAGGCCTTGGGTTCAGAACATTTGAGCAAAGGAGAATCAGTCCCTTCATGTGCCTTCCTCAGGCTAAACTGCTTTTGCTCCACCCTGGGTTTGAGAAGCAAAGCCATTGTAAAGTCAGGGCATTTCAAATTCAGTAGCTGCCACCTGCCTATTGCACAGTCCTCTCAGTTGCCTGCTTCAGCCTCATAGCACTTTTGCTTTTCTGGCCTGGCTATTTCTCCCAAATGAAACCTCTAAAGACTTCATCCAGCACAGCCAAGGTAAGTTGCAGGGTGAATTTCAAGTCTCCTTTCTCTGACTTCAAAGCTCATGCTCTTTCCATCACCCCATGTGGTTTCACATAAAAACACTCATCATAGCACAACCTATGAAATAAAAAAGTGGAAATAGCCTAAACGTTCAACAATTAGGGGGTTGTTTAGTAAATTATGGTGTATCCATTTGTTAGAACATTATACAGACATTAAAAATGATCATTATAGAGACTGTATAGCAACTTGGGAGAGGTTTATGATGACACTAAGCGAAATGATAATGCAAATACTACAATTGCTTTGATTGCAATGATAGAAAAATATGTCAGTGTGTCAACGGGGTTAGAAGATAATCCACAGGAGTGGAAAACGGCTGTCTTTGGGTGGAAGTGCTATAGGTAGTTTTTTCTTCTAAAATGATTTGCTTCCCCTCTACTCTTTTTGCTTAGTCTTTTTTTTTAACCTTCTGAGGTTAACTTTTAGGCTTGGCATAGAGTACCTGAATGTAAGATCAGACAAGGTTAGAATCAGAGAGTTCCCCAAGAGAAAACCCCTAGACTGGTGATGCTCACTCCTTCATGTTGAAGGGATCCAGACATAGTCTCTAAATTGTAGTTAAGAGAAGGCAGAGCTGGAGTCAGACAGACGTAGATCAGAATTCCAGAGCTACTACTAACTGAATGAACACAGGTCTGCCCTAGTTTTGTAAAAATGCAGAGCTGATGCAACCAGACATAGGATATAAATTCTCAGTACATTTTGGCTCTGTAGAATGTCCTACTAACCCTTCCTCTGTAACACCCTGGGTACTAAGTGTTTAATCCCCCTACTGCAAGACCTCAATGTGTACTACGAGGGCCAGGCTGCCCTGGCAGTTGCTGTCCACGGTTCTGAACCACCGCAGCACGCAAGTACAAGGTTATTCTTCCGGCAAGTTGTGGGATTGGTGCTCCTTCTGCCGCATCCTGTTTCTCTATATAACTACCAAGTTCAACCAGATCTTCATCTATGGAATTTTTTTGAATTAGGAGTTCTTGATCTTGGCAAGAGAGACAATTAGGACAAACTACAGGTCAGGGCAAAGAAGGCAGATATGTCAACTGTGATTGCATTATGGTCCTGGTTAATGGCATTGAGACATAGGCAGAAAGTGAACATCTTAAGAGATGGTGGCTTCCATGAGCACTTAACCAAGAGTGAGGAATGGCACTGCCAATAGTTGGTGATGGCGTCACTTTTTAATTTGCAGTTGTCACAATCTTGGTATATTTTATAAAGTGTAAAAACTTGGCTTTTATAGTTTCATAGACTATCTTCAAATGATAGCATTCAGCAACGGGCAACTCCAACAGGAAATAATCTTTGGACACACCACTCCTGTCCCTCCAGTACTTATTCTGTTTATCTCTGTCTTCCATTTTCTATGCTCAAGTTATCTCTCTTTCCCTCTCCGTCTCTCCCTGCCTGCCTCCTTCATCTCCCCTTCACTTCCCTTCAATCTACTTTTGCTTGTGAGAAAAACGCTATGTAATTTTCTTTAAAAATTAACTCTACGTACAAAATACGTCTAAAATATTCAAAAGGGAAAAAAGTTTCTCTTAAGTGTAGCTCGCATTAGAACTGTTTCTTCCAGCGTAATTGAGTTAATGAGCACCCCCTTAGAATCTAATGCAAAGTAACTTGCATGGTGGTGGTGAACTTCAAAAATGGGTGAATAGATATCTAATAGCATGGTTCCCCTTGGCAACTAATGTAAACCTTGATCCTGATTGGACAAAAATAGTCAAGGAAAGGGTGGAATTACAAACGGCCATGCTTGTCACTGGTGCTTTTTGGAGTGATGAGAAGAAAGATAGTGATGGAAGAAGAAAGCAAGCGGGGAAATTTTTGAATTTGGATTTAGTTGCTAATGTTTTCTTTAGGAATTATGAGTCTGTCATAAGCCTATCTGTAAAAACTAGAAGGCAGGTGGACTCCCAATTTTTGTGAAGCCAAGAGCAAGCAGACATCAGCTCCAGCATATTTGAATTCAGAGGCTGAGTAGCTGTCCACTGAAGGGGTGGGTGTCCCACTGTTCATTAGCCCTGAAAGCCAAAGGCTAAGGTCAGAGACAAGTCAACCTTGGAAGGCTGCTGACATCAGGAAGAGCATAAGAAAATCTGCAATCCCGTCAGTTTTGGAAGACTGCAGACACTTTCCACCACCTATCACTTACAGTTGCTGTCTTCTCCATTCCCCCTGCCCCTCCTCAAGCCTGATCAGGTCCTTTCTGAATGAGTGCTGTGTCTTCTTCCCTGGTTTCCACACTGGCCAGGAGAGGTCTGCCTGTCACCCAAATGCACTCCTATTGTTCTCTGCTGAAATCTCCGCAAAGGGACAGAGTCCTCACTTAGCATAGGCATGTGTGAAACTCTGCAGCATATCTGGGCACGGTGGTGCATATCTGTAATCCCAACATTCTGGGAGGCTCAGGCAACAGGATCAGAAGTTCAAGTGCAGCCTGGGCAATTTAGTGACTTACTGAGGCCCTGTCTCAAAATATTGTTACTTATTGTGAAGGCCTTGGGTTCAGTCTCTAATACCGTAAAAGAAACAAACAAACCTAAAAACTCCTCCAATCTCCATACTTGAGTAAGGCCAGCCTCCCTTCTTCTTCCCCTCCCCTTCCTACAGCTGCTCCCTACTGTTATACTTTTTTTTTTTTTTGGTCTTTTTGAGACAGGGTCTCACTATGTTGTTCAGACTGGTCTTGTACTCATTGTAGCCCAGGTTGACCTCGAACTCACAATGATCCTCCTGCCTCAGCCTCCTGAGTGCTGGGCTTACAGGCATGCACCACTATGCCTGGCTCTGCTATATATTCTCAACAGCCTGTCTTTCTACTGATTTTTGTCTCATGCTCTGTTTTTCCCTGAGTTAATCATTCCAACTGGAAATTTCCTTTCCCTCTTCTGTCCTCCTCCCACCTGCCCACATCTTTTGGGATTCAGACAAGGTATCACTTTCCCTGGCCACTGGCTCTTTAACTCCTAGTCAGTTGCCCTCACTCCACAATGCACAGGCACTCAGCCCACGTCACTGCATTAGCGCTCACCACCTTACCTTACAGTTGTTTATCTTCCTGCCTCCACTTCTTGCCCCAGGCTCCAAGAAGCAAGGACTCTATCCTGGTTCTTAGCAGGACCCTCTTAGCACAGGGCCTGCTGTATGAGAGGCACTCAGCAAGTGTTTGTTGAATAAATAAATGAACAAGATTTTCAAGTAGAAATTAATTATGGACAAGGCTGAAAGTGAGCAGTGAATATATCTATCCCTAGATACTACATTTATTTAAGTATTTCTTCAAATAGAATTTTCTTCTAATTTTAATATATAATTGGGGAGTTAATGTCACCAATATTTGTGAAATTTGATGCTTTCAATAGAAGAAAAATAGCACAAGTGAACCAAGCAATTATAAGTGAAATATAAATGGTGATAAGATGAAGTGCTCTGGGAGATCAGGGAGGGGGAGAGAGAGGGAGATACAGAGGAGAGACAGAGATTTGCAGAGACAGAAGGGAGAGCAAGGAGCTGTGGATCAGCTATTGAGCTGATGACAGGAGAGGCGGGAGGCTCATGTAGCCTGAGTTACAGTCTGGCCCTGTGCCTTCAACTCCCTTGGTGACCACTTGTGCACCATTACTGTGGCTACAACTCTGGGTTCTGCAGCCCCAGCCCTGGCTAGGGAGGTGTGAGAGTTTCTTACTGCCCCCCCCCTCTTCTCATCCCTAGTCTGTTGCAGTGCTTTTCTGGCATTTCATTATTCTGGTTTTGGCTTTTCTTCTTGATTCTATGCTTCCTTGAAGACATGTTCTTTATGGCTACTTTCTTGGAATCCCATCGCACTTATATTTATAAAGCTTTCTACTCTTGGATTTTGGGGGGAGCCCTTGAGATTCTACACATGTCACCCAGTTGGCTCCCTGCTACAGGCATGAGAAGAAAAGTGAACCCTGAGAGCCGGTGGGAGATCATGGTCAGGAACGGAGGGTGGTGTGGGGCATACACTTCCCACAGAGATACAGAGTGGGTGGGAAGCAGCCATAGAGTGCAGATCTCAGCACTGTGTCCATCCCACCTGGTGGGTAGAGAGGGCTTCCCGTGGAGAATGGTGAATGACGCCTCTGTGAATGCCACCGCTGAAGACACTGGTAGAAAATTTTGAGCCCTGAGATAAAACTTTAGGAGAACCCTAAAGAACACTTCTGGGGAGTCCAGCAAGGAGCTAAACCCAGACCAACGCTCACTGGGCAGGAAGTGTTACTGCAAACTTCAAAGCAAGTGCCTCCCCCAGGCATGGAATTGGGAAAATAGCAAAGTTGCAGGCCAGGGGTTGAAGTGGGAAACACCAACCCCCACACTATTCTAGGGCTCAGATTTGGCAGGAGCCATCAAGAGCCAAAGACCAAGGAATGAGTCGTTGGACACAAGCTGGGTGTTACTCTCAGAGCCCTGAGGCCTCTTCTTGAGGTTTGGACAAACCAGTGAAGGCTCTGGACCTGAGCCGAGCATCTGAACATTCCTGGCAGGAGGAGGTGACCACAATGCTAAAGAGACTTGAACTTGAAGAAGCCATTGGCTTGGCCAGTTTGGAAGACAATGGAGGGCTTTCAGAGAATTGTTTAATAATGAAAGAGTGGTGAGCCAAGTTATAGGAGATCAGAAGCAAAAGACGCACATGACCTGGATAAGCATGTCCACGTGGTGGTAGAAGGGGACAGAATCAAGACACGGCCTGAGGCTCAACCAGAGACTTACTGCTCTTTTCATGGTTACAGTTTGAAAAATGGCTACTTGGATAGGTGAAGTGTGTTCATTTCTGGCCATGCACTCCCAAGAAGGGAGCCTCCCCTAACAAGGACCTCCGCTCAGGTCATGCAGGTCAGTGTCCAGCAAGATGAAGGGACTCCCTAGAACTGTCATCTGAAAACAGGGCCCCCAGAGCCAGGGGTCTGCAAAGGCAGCAGAGCCTCTCTTTACATCCTTCGAACTACTGTCGACATCTCCCAAACTTAACACAAGCAGTGCGTTTACCTGTGATCAGGCTTTGCAGGGCTGATGACTCCAACAGCAGATTTCTTTGCTGCGGGCTGGAGGCGCAGCATCTCGGCGTGACAACTCGAGATCTCTCCTGCTGATCTGAAGTGCTGATTGCCAGCCATAGACGTCTTTGATGAATAAAAAATGGGATGGCGAATTAATTATTACTTATGAAATGCAGATTGTTTGGTAGACAAATACCTTTCAGACCTTAGGGCCCATCGGGGAAGATAATAAAAGTAACCCTCGGCAGTGGAGAAGGTCGAAGTTTGTGGAGCTAGGGGAGGTCTCAAAAATCCAACCCCATACTAGGTGACGGCAATTGTCTCCTTATCACTGTCTTTGTGTCTGTGTTTGTCTGAATCTCTCTCTCTCTGAATCTCTCTGAATCTCTCTCTGTCTCTCTTTCTCTGTCTCTCTGTCTCTCTCTCATTTCTGCCTTCCTGAGTGGGTTTCTGACTTTCTCTGCTTAAACAAAACTTCCCCATCCCAACTCTACCGTGTGCTTCCCCAGTTCTAGGCAATTCTTTTTTTGGTTTAGCTCCTCTTCCCCTCTCTTGGTTTCTCGGGAGTCCCAACCAATAGCATCTCTCTCACAGCCTCTGCATCTCCTAGCTCCTCAGGAGTCCTTTCCCTTCTCCTCCTTCAGGTCCTCCCTCCTTGGTCTACTAATGATCCTAGGACGTTTTCCAGAACTTCCCTGGTGTCTGAGTGCCCCAGGTGCTCAGTTTCGCTATCGTCTCACCCCGCTTGATTGCCTCATTGCTACCTGGGATCGTCGTGTCTGGGGAGTTTCCCTGTGACTCTGCATCTCTGATGCCTTTTCCTTCACTAGACAGGAAGCTGTGGAAGGCACAGTCTCTGTCTCACTCTTGTGTCCTCAGCACCTAGAACACTGCCTGGGGGCTCAACAAACCTTGTCAGTGGGCTGGACCTTGTGTCTGTCTGGGGTTTATTTGCCTGTCTTTGTCCATGGCTTTCCAATCTCTGTAGCCTCAGCTTCTCTTTGTCCACGCTGGGCTGATTGTCTGCCATGGTCTTTCTCCCTTGCTTGTCACTTTTCCTGCTGCGCTCTGCGTCTGTCTGACTGTGAGGTAGGGTAGAAGAAATAAAGTCGGGTAGGAAGAAGACAGAGAAGTTGTAATTTTAAAATTATAATTTTGGGAAAACTGCAGCTGCAGACACGATCAAGGTTACAATGCTTTTTTTTTTTTTAACCCCCAGGCTTGTTTTACCTTCTCAGATCCTCACCCCTAATTTCCCAAGAGTTTTAAAGATATAGTGAGTTCATATGTTTGGCCCATGTTTTTCCTCCAGCACTATACATCTACCAATTTCAGGGTCCCACCCTCAAAGAAATACCAGTATTACCTGCATACCATATCTCTAAACTTCAAACATATGCAAATAGTTTGCATTTTAATCTACTTGATAAAGTCAGGTTTTGCTTTAGCCCACTAATGGGTAACCTGACAGGCATACTAGGCAAACGATGACAACTGACAAATATACCTCCTAGAGCATCTGTCCTGAGGACACCCCGAGACCACACAAATACCCACAATACCAGACTATAAGGTTTCTCACCTTCAGAGCACCTGCACCCGTTCTCTTTGAGTGTGTGATCTTTGGTTCTGCCTAATGAATCTGCCCGAGTTCCTGAGCTTCCTGAAATGCTCTTCTGTGATGAGAGCTCAAGCACCTGCCAGGGTGACTCGAGGCCTCCATCTCCTCTTTCTGGACCCTTCCTGGACTCTGTCCAATGACAACCTGGCCTCTCACTCACTGCCTGCATCTGTCTGCTCTCTCACCAGTATGAGATGGATCTGGAGGGCAGCCTGGGCCAGGGCAGGAGCCACGTTACTTCCAGACCTCGCCTTACACACAGCCTCCTGTTAGGCCTCTCTCCAGGGCCCTCCAACAAGGATCTCAGAAAGAAAAGTTTCACTTGCTTAGAAGCAAACAGCATCAGCTCCGTAGTAGCAAAGACCACCTCCGAGGTGCACAGGCCTCCTCCCAGTTGGCGCATCAGGAGCATCAAAGAGAAGCCCTGGGCAGTGCCAGCAGCTGCCTCACTGCTGGCTGGCTTGTGGGGGTGAGGTCTGCATTCTTGCCCTGCGCTTGGGATGGCTCAGAGATGGATGAAGCTGTTCCTGGAACTGGTAGCCATCCCCTGGGCAATGACATCTGCCTTACTTGGCCTCTACCAAAAAGATAACAAGGGTTCAAGTTCTGGGGAGGGGTCAGCTCTGGAGGAGTAAAGCTTATGGGACTTAAGGGTCTATGCTGTCAAGGTTAAGGCAATGAAATTTGAAGTGACCCAGACTGGGTTAAAATTGCAATTTCCCACTGATCTTACAGCTCTATTTTCACATCTATAAAATGGGAACAAATAGCCTTTGTTCTATGCCACGGTTAGTGGATTAAATGTGATAAGCTAAACAGAGCACTTTGCCTGGATCATCAGGAACCCTCAGTAAAGAGTGGCTGTGGGCAACAGAAGGCAGACGGCATCCACTGGCGCTCCTGCTGAAGGGAGGCTGGCTCTATGGCAGCTGCAGGAAGTCTGAGCAGTAAAGCACCCAGGGTAAAAGAATTCCAGCAGGGGCAGGAGCTTCTGTTGGCCGGCCCATCCTGTCCCCTGTCTCAGGCAGATGACTGTTAAATGCCCCCAGCCAGATGGTGCTCTTCCAGAAGTTCTCTGGGAGCAGACAGCCCCAGCCTCCGTCTTTGCCCATCTCTAGCTCCTTCCTGCACAGTCAAGATGCACTTCCTGCTGTCCCAACACAAAGGTTTTTGCCTTCACACAGGCCTGCTGGCTCTGGCAAGGATTCTGTAGACCTAGAGGGCCCTTGGGCTGTTAGCCCCAAGGTGGTCTCAGCCTGTGCTCTAGGATGTGCCTTCAGGATCCCCCATTTCAGCAAATTACAGGAAGGCAAAGATGACAGAGAATCCGCAGTGCAGAGCCAAGTACTCACTTGAAAATATCTCCAAGGCCTTTTCCAATTTCCTGGAAATCTACAAGTGTTTCCAAGATGCAGCTTTGGTAGCTTGGCCTGGCTGGGTCCTATTCATTTCTCCTCTTCCTGAAAAACCTGCCACCTCCTGAAAGTCTCCCCCTAAGCCACACACACTGCAGCTCTTCTCCACCCCTGGGCACACCTTTCTTGCCTCCTTGCTGTGGCCCTGTGGGTCTTGGCACCTGCAGATGCTAGCAGAGAGTGAAAGGTGGTGCAGGCCTGGCTTGCTTCCCTGCCTGCTCCAGATGACTCACCACCTGCCTTCTCATTTCTCTTCCCATCCTTACATAATCCTGACTCCAGGATTAAAAATACTCTGCTGAATACCCCATCCATCTGTCATATTCTATATATATATATATATATATATATATATATATATATATATTCTTATTTTTAAAATGGTTTGGAAAGAGCACTTCCATCATTTGTATTCTACCAGAGATGGGTTTCCGAGTCAGCTCTGCTTCCTCCAGAACAGCAGTCCTGGGGGAGTGAGATTTCCCTAAACTTGAGGAATGCAGGATATTTTGTGCGTTCGTTCCCTAATAGGTTTGTCCTAGCAAAAGGACCCGTCTTCAGAGTCATCCAACACTTTCTGAGAGAAGCTCCTGGTCCTTCCCATCACCTGGGCTGGCAATCTTCACCTGCCTGGGAGTTAGAGGAGGCGAGGAGCTTGGCCACCTGGCCCAATTTGAGGCCCTGACTCCAGTCACTGGACTGGGGACCACTGCCTCCTGCACTACTCTCCCCTTCCAGGAGTTCACCTACCCTGGTCTCTACACCACGGCTAAACAAAGCACTTCGCCTGGACCATCATAAACTCTCAGTAAAGAGTAGCTGTGGGCGATAGAAGGCAGCCGGCACCCGCAGCACTCCTGCTCCCCCCCATGGACCAGGAATCCTCCCTAGCCTGGTGGAAGGGCTTACCGTCCTTGTGGTACAATCTGAGTACCACCTGGGGCCAGAGGGCACTGGCACGCCGTGTGTTGGCCTCACTTACTCATTCTGCAGGTATTATTAGAGGTTTATTGTCTACTGGGTGGATCAGACAGACACGACCTGCCAAGAGGGTGCAGCTGATGAAGGGAGGCAGTGTGTAGATCAGAGCATTTAGAGTTACAGGGTCTGTGGCGGAGTCCAGTGCCTGCCAGATGCTAGTCGTGTAGCAAACATAGGAGCTCAGTGAGCTCACCTGCATGGTGGGCACTAGAACTTCCACTTCCTGAAGCAGGCTTGGGTTCTGATGGCTGTGAAGGGTCTGACAGGCAGCAGCATGGTGCAGAATGGATTGTTCCAAGTGCATGTGTTCAGAGCTGGGGGCTCCTAGGGAGGGAAGAGATGCCCGTGGAAGCTGCCTGCTTCATGATCCCCTACCCTGTGACTCTTGTCTCCCGAGTGCTTCCAGCCCCGGTTCCTCTAGTCCACACCCATGTGCACCGTGGGAACCAAGTGCTCCATGCATTCCGCGCTAGCTGCAGCATCCTGTTTAAACCCCTCCCAAATACCCTGGAGCCCCCTTGCACTGCCCTCACCTCTCATGAGTTCATGTCCCCGGTCTCTGTGCACCAGGAATCCTCCCTAGGTTGATGGAGAAGGGCTGCTGGGTTGGGGCCTTTCAGTCCCATGTGCTGGTAGCCCAGTGACTTTCACTCCTATGTCTCAGTCTTCTCATTTGTAAAATGGTTCAAATGAAAGCATATATCCAGAGTGCAAATAAGTGACTTCACAAAAGCGTTCCAGTGGACGATAACCCTCCATGGGGTCTGCTAGGACTAGCAGCAATAGTTGGCTCTGGTGTCTTGAGAAATGTGCTGTCTATGTCCCGAGTGCTGCCTGCTTGTCTCCCCTCTTGCATGGAGCACACCCCACTTCTTGGAGTCTCTGTGAGAAGCAGCTCCTACGTGAAAGCTGCCAGGTCCTGCCCTCTTGGGCTCCTCTAGTCCCTCAGTTCCACCCTGCTCCTGTAGAACTTGTGCACAGCACATTTCTTAGCAGCTGCCCTCCCAGACACTCACGGAGCACTGGTTCCACGAGGGCACTGCCCTTGCCAGCCCCTGCGTGCCAGAGCATGCTGAGCCGGAAGCTGTGAGCCCATAACTGCCCACATATTGGCAGCTGAGGGTGAGCTGTGTTTACTTGGCTTTTGCTGCACATCCCTGGGCTCTGTAAGCTCCTACTATGTGCCAGGTGATAGGGAGTGACCACCCCCAGCTGTCCCAAGTGAGACTGTGCCTGTTGCGTGAAAAAGGAAAGGCCAGGGGAGTAACCCACATCCTGAGGAGCTGGCACCCGCTAACTTTGGCTCCAGAATCACATGTGGTCTCTCCTTCGTGCTCCTGGCCTCTGGTGCCTGAGGGGCTGGACTTGCTTTTGGTATTGCAGTCCCAAACTGAAAGGCTGTCAGGACCAAGAGGGCTGAACAGGCTCCTGTCACTTGTTCTTGGCCTAAGCTGTGTCTGTCCCACCAGTGCTGTGCCCACACAGCAGGATGTGGCACCTAGGGGGATCTGAGGAGGGTCTGTAGCAAGCATAGGGCCTCTGGCTGCACCATCATGGGGCCAGAACACAGCTACTACCCAGATGGGACAGGCTTGTCTCAGTGGGGAGGTCTGGTAGGCCAGGCAAGAGAAGAAAGGGAGGAAAATTGTTTTTGCAATGCCCCAACTGCAATTGCCTCCAGGCTGTTCCATAATCAATAAAATATCAGTGCCTATGTGTAGAAGTGGGCCTGTGCCCCTGGGGAAGGCCTGGATCTGATCTGTGGCGTGCTCAGTGATTGTCACTCAGCTGGATGGGGCCACTTTCAGGAAGGCTTGTTGGTGGAAGGCAGCCAACTCGCTGCTGCCCCAGCATGTACACTCGCTCACTGCCTTCTCTTCTCCATCCAGCAGCCCCACCTCTGCTCCCCTCCTGGCCTCCTTGCCTGCCACCAAAGTCACCTGGAGCCCTGTTTGAAGCTCAGCTGTGTTTATGCCATTTGTCCTGGGTGGGGCTGTCACCACTGGTGCTCTGAAGTGCTCATGGATGCACACAGGACCCACCACTCAAACACACAGGTGCTGCCTGGACACGCTGTCCCTTGCACAGTTACACCTAGAGCGAGGAGGCAGCCTGTCTGCTGCTCAACTTGTGAAATTCACAGCCGCCAAGGAGCCTCACACACACTCAGCCCTCACACCTCTCCCCCTTCCTTCCTCTTCGCTTCTCTGCTCCCTCCCTCTCTCCCCCTGCCTCCCTTGCTTCCTCCTCCCCCTTCACCCTCTGTTGGAGGTGAGAGGGGTTTGGCAGCAGCATCTCTTTGTCTCTGACTTTTTCCTGCTGGCCTCTTTGCCTTGTTCCCTGTTGCTCACAACATCTACACACACACACACACACACACACACACACACACACACACACGTGCACATGCACACACACACACACGTGCACATGCACACACACACACACATGCACATGCACATGTGCATGGAAGAACTCAGGGCATGCACATGTGCTCCCTCGAGAACGTGTGGCCTGAGTGTCAGGTTCTGATGTGATCTGGGTGGGGTAGCAAGGGACACTGGGAGGGGCCCAGGTCCAAAGCTGAGCAGGGAGCCTTGGTCTGTGATGTCTGACACTCAGGACAGGCATAGTGAGATGGCTCTGAGCTCGCTTTCAAGCCAGCTTCTCTTGGTTTGGATGTGTACTTGGCCCCTTGCATGCTGGGTAGCCCTGGGGAGTGATGTAGCTTTTCTGTGCATTGCTTTCACTACTCACCAGACGGTACTGAGTTGAGTGAGCTACCATGTGCAAGACACTTAGACCAGAGATGTGGCAGCCCTAGGGAGGGCACTGTGTCCTGGGCTCTGTGATGAGCATCAGGTATGAATGATTGTATTGAATTTTTCTGTTCACCCAGTAGTGTGGCTACTTCTCCATAGGGATGAAAGGAGCTTCTCAAAGCCACATGGTCACTAAGTTGGAGCTAGATGTGAAGCTCAGGTACCTGCCCCTGCCACCTGCCCCTTCCTGGGGGCAGGGCCTTGGTCTGGCACAGCCTGCAGCTTCAGGGAAGGAGGCCTGGTGGACCTGACTCTGCCTGTGACCATGGGGGGACGCTGCAGGCTGATGTGGGGCTAGGAGCTGGGAGCCACTGCATACCCAGTCCAGACAGAGTGAGGCAGAGGGCAGGTTTGGGTCACCCAGGGAGGGGACTGGAGAGCTCTGACCCAGGGACTGGCTGGTAGGAGGGGATGGAGAGTCTGGCTTAGGGATCTGAAGGCTCCTGGCCTCAGCTTTAGGCCTGGCTCTTGCCAGGTGGGGGTCAGACTGGCTTGGAGAGGAACTTGGGGATGCCCTTGGAGATACCCTGTTCAGGGCTGGGCCAAATCCTGCTGTTTTTACTTCTGGAACAAAGTAGGAACCTTGGTGGCCGGAGCCTTTGGGGTAGCACCAAATATCTCCTATGGGGCAGGCGGACACTCGTGTGTCCCAAGCCTGCTCACCATGTTCCCACTGAACACCTACCAAGCACATAGGTGGGAGTCTCACTTCCTTCCACAGAAGCAGGAATGGAAACTTGGGGGTGACCAGATGTCTAGATTGCCCAGGGACTGTGCCAGAACCCCAGGACTTCCCCTGGCAGGCCTAGGATGGGACTTGATGGGGTGCCTGACAGGTCTCCGAGTGGTCCTGGGCAG
The DNA here is from genome assembly GCA_004027595.1 of Dinomys branickii. NCBI lineage: Eukaryota > Metazoa > Chordata > Mammalia > Rodentia > Dinomyidae > Dinomys > Dinomys branickii. The sequence goes on along the minus strand of PVLD010000763.1, from coordinate 205,477 downwards.
GAGGGGCAGAGACACAGGGCAGGACCAATTTGCATTTCACAAACAAATGTAGAGGAGTCAGGAAAGTCACAGAGTCCACCTCTGGAGTGACACCCTGGTCCCATGACCCAGTGATCACAGAGTCAGGCGTAGCAGGAAGAAAGGCGGTGCTGTGTCTAGCAGGTGACATATGTCTCCTCTCCTGGATGGGTGCATTTTCCTTTTTGTTCACAGGTAGTGGCAGACACTGAAGAGTTCCTTCCCTCAAGCGGCTAGAAAAGTGCAGTCTGCAGTGTCCTGGGGGACAGAGGCGGGTATGCCTGGAGGGGGGCTGTGTGTCACCTGCCTCACCTGCTGGGCCCAGAATGTAAGTTTAGGTGCATTAACATTCATGCCAATTAGTGTTGTTTCTAATTAACATTTTCGCATGGCAAAGTAGGGCTTCCAGGCGTAGCAGTGCCTGTGCCAGCCAGGAGAGATGCAGGTCTCCTGGGTCTCTAGTTGTGGCTGCGGGGGCTGCTGGGAGGGCAGCACAAGCATGGCTGCGGGATGAGATCTGGGCAGATGAGGTGACACTGGGCTCTCTGGGACTGAGCTGCAGAATGGCGCCTTCCTAACTGTTCAGGACAACTTTATGTTCCTGATCAGGACAGGGATATGTCTCAGTCACATCTGCACATGTGGTACATGAGGCCCTACTATGTTTTAAACACTGTTCTGGGTGCTCTGATCCCTGTCCTTGTGGAACTGCAGATGAGGAGGAGAAACATCTCACATACCGATTGACTCTAACAGATACATGCAGGTGTTCTGGGAGCACTGGGCCGGGCCCTGTACCCAGAGGGCAGGCTGCAATGGCCCAAGGATAGGGTCCATGCTCACTTTGTTCCCAGTGCCAAGTACAGTTCATCACGTTCCAAAGGTCAATAAGAAAATGAAGGGGTGGACATGGTGGCATGCGCCTATAATCCCAGCACTCTGCAGGCTGAGGCAGGAGGATCGCTGCAAACTTGAGACCACCCTGGGCTCCATGGTGAGTTCAAGGCCAGTCTGAACTACATCATGAGACCCTGTCTCAAAAAGATAACGAGAGAGAAAGAGAGAGAATAAAGAAATGAATGAGAGATACCAGTTGAGACCAGAAATTTGAGGAGCTAGCCAGGAAAGTGGGAGCCGAAACTGCTCTAAGCAGTGGAAACTGCAAAGGCAAAGGCATAAAAGAACAGACTGGTCCCCAGCAATTGGTGCCAGTGGACAGAGGGTGCTTCTTCCTGAAACAGCAACATGCAGAGGAAGTAAAAGGTGTGCGGTTGGTATGGGAGCATGTTTGTTCAGTGAATTAAGAGGAGATTTATTTGGACAGGGATCAGGCCAAGATGTGAATCTACTTAAACCTCCCCACTTCTCCTGGCACCCAATTTCTCCATTCACCATGGGGATCAATGAGACATGGACATGACCATGCCATCAGTCCTCCATGACTCCCCAGTACATCAACAATGAAATCTAAAGTCCTCATCATGGCTTTGAAGATCCTGTGTGGCATGGCCAACTCACCACTCAGCTCCCGTCTTGGGCTTTCCCTTTGTTCAGTACGTGCAACCACACAGGCCAGGTTCTGTTGCTCCTCACCAGGAGCTCCTCCTGGCCTTGGGGCCTCCACGGGTGCTGCCCCTCTGCTGGCATGCTTCCCCCCTTTCCTTCTGTACCCAACTCCCACTCATGCTTTAAATCTCCACCTGAAAGTCAAGTCTCTTGATCAGGGAAGCCTTCCTTCAGCCCAGACCAGGCCCCGCCCACAGGTGAACCAGCACATCCCTCCTCTGCTCCTTGATGCCTCAACCTGTAGCCAAACTCATATTTGTGTCCCTGCAGCTCCCGCCCAGACTCTACCCAGCAGGGAGCTGTGGCTGCATCTGTATCTGCAGGGCCTAGCGTGGTGCTTAGCCCACTGCAGGTCTTTGGTTAGTATCTGTCAATGAATGGTGTCATAGGTGATGTATTTATATTATGGCGTGTGTTTGTCAACAGCTAATTTCCAACACTAGACCACCTGGGCCAGGAGGGCAGGGCCATTAGCCTTGATATATAGGAACCTCTGCAGAGATGGCTTCTGCCGAGACACTCCCCATTGTCCATCTGTATCTTCAGTTGCCCACAGGACACCATGTTGGACAATGCTTGAGGGCACTCTTCCGGCTTTCCTGAGTTGCTAGCTGCGTGAGCATTCATTGTCTTCCAGGCAGGAGGGCCCAGACCTGGGCAGAACCTGTCCTCCTGGGTCCCAGATGCCTTCCAGGGTGGACAGTCAGTGATTTCCCATCCTGAGCTTTCTTTGCAGTCTCTTCCCTGGGCTTTCATTTGGGGAAGAGAAGAATACAGGGCAGGACTGAGAAATATCAGGCAGTGGCCAAGAGCCACAGTGGGTTCTGGGGACCGAGTCACAGCAGGGCAACAAGCAGAAGGCATAGCTGAGGGATACAGGGTCAGCAGCTGGAGGCAGAAACCAAACAGAATGCAGAGGCACGGGTTGAGGGTGCATTCAAATAAATGCATTGAGAAGGCATTTATTTGTTTTTAATATTTATGATCCTGCCTGCATCACAAAAAGGTGCAAGGTCATTTGCTACTCAAAAACTGGTGAGTGCCCATTGGGGATAGTCAAAGTAGCAAGCAAGAGGTCAGCAGCCGCTCAGATGAAGCAGGGGGTGAACACGGGCACAGAAGTGGCACCTGCTGAACAGGGCCTCACTGTCTGCAGGGCTTGGTCATAACAACCCTGGCCTCATCTCATCCCTGTAGTCTCCTCTTGTTCTACAGATGCCAGAGAGGCCATGCCAGCTGCCCGAAGCCACACAGCTGGTCAGTGGTATGAGCAGTGGCTGTGGTCCTGGGAGAAGGGCTGGATGGGGCTTTTCCAGGTGCACCCCCTCCTCTCCTCACCCTGCTGCCAGCCCTGACGCTTCCCTGCTTTGTGAAGCATCCTATATCTTTGTCCACCCTGAGCCTCCTGGAGCACCAGGACCACCCAGTTCAGAAAGCCCGATAGCCCTCTGGCCCCTGCACAGGGGCTCCTTACACCCAGCAGCACCTGGTCGGCTCTGCTGAGGTCCAGCTCCTCTCCCTTACCCGTTACATAGCAGCTGCAGTGCTGAACCTGCCCCAGCCCAGGCTGGCCCCTCCCGTTTCCAGCTCCTTTGCATTGGGATGGGGAATACAGCAGAGTGGTCCAGCACATGAATGCTGCAGGGCCTCAGGTAACTGGGGTCCAAGATCCAGGTCTGCTCCTTTACTTGTGTAACCTCAGGGAAGTTCCCACCCTCTCTGGTCCCAGTTTCCTCATCTGTCTGTAACCGTCCTGCAGGTGCCTTTCATGGGCTTGCTCTGGCTCTATTAAGTACTGTTACTGTAAACTACTTTCATTACTCACAGTCAGTCTTGGGTTGGGACTCACTGCCACCCCAGCACAGCATCCACTGAAGCCCAAAACTTGCTGAATGAACAGCCCAGGTGAAACCCTCTTGCCTCCCTCTGTGATAGCTCCTGGTCTTGAGGATTTTCCAGGTTGAGCGGACCTTTGTGTTCCAGGATGCTGCATGGGAACATGGGGATTGCTCTCTTTACAGAATGCCTTAAATCCTTGGCAAGATGGTGCTGTCTAGGGTAGAACCCTCTCTTGCCTCTGGGAAAGCCCTAGCAGGTTCTTTGTAAACATTTGTTAGTTTTATATCTTGGACCATATGTGCCTTCTGCCCCGGTGAGGCTCTTTGCTCAGTCGCAGAATGGGCTTGCTCCCTGGGCTGTGGCTGAGCTGCTGCAGCATCCTAGACACTGTCACATCGATGCTGCTATGAGCCCGGTGATAGGGTGGGTGCAGGATGGAGTCCAGAACTGGGAGAGGCTACCTGCTGAGAAGGGGAGGGCAGGAGAGCAAGTCCCAGACAGGAGGGCGCAGGGCTGGAGGGCAGAGCCAGGCACAGTGGGGCTGGGTCAAGACAGGAAAGGACAAGAGACGACTTGCCTGAAGCTAGAGGCAGGAGGCTGGCCCAAAGGCAAGAACGGACTGTCCAGGAAGGAAGGAGGGGAGGCAGTGGTCCTCACTTAGGGGCTTTGTGTCCGAGGCTCCTTACCTCCTTCATACTGGGCTTTCCATTCCCCTGAAGACCCCCCCTCCCCCAAGTAGGCCTCAGTTGGAGCCTGCTGAGCTTAGACAAGCTCCTAGCTTCCCAGCCTCACTTGCAGAGGCGCTGGCAGTGCTGGCTCCCAACATTCTGGAGGACAGTGTGATGCAAAGCAGAGGATCTCACACCTCACTGGGCAGGGGACACTCCAGGTCACATAGGAAGCCAAAGTGCCGGTGTCATCCTAGTCCAGCTCAACCAGACTGCCATGGTGAGAAGAAGCTTCTTCATCAGGCCTGCTCTGTGTGCTGTGTTTAAAAGCTCAGCCTCAAAAGCTCAAGTCCTCTGGCCACATATCCACTTTCCATGACCATCTTTTCTGCATAAGTATCTAAAATCAGCATCTGTTGCTCACAACTAAAATCTCTCTTGCTATGCATCCCTGACACTTACTAGCTATGTGTCCTTGGGCAAATTGCTCAACCCTTCTGGGCCTCCAATCCCTTCACTTTGAGTGAGATAATAACACTAACTACTTTGTAGCCTTGTCACTGAGATTCGCCAAGACATTTTGCACATTCCCTCGTGTCTGTATTAAGCCTGCAATAAATATTAGCTATTATCCTCACTAAATCCGAGAAAAACAAGGAAATACTCTTGCTAACTAAAGAGGCAGAGAGCCGCGAAGTGGCTCATCCTAAAGCCACAAAGTGAGCGAGAGAGATGGTCTCTGGACTCCAAATCCTGGACTCTTTCCACTCTCCTATGGTTGCCTTGACGTGCATGCGCATATGTGTGTGTGTGTGTGTGTATGTGTGCACGTGTTCACATTCTTTATTGCATAAAGCCACTGTATTATGTGTGCTGTCAAATACCCTATTAAAAAGCAAAGTGAAAAAAACAGTGAGCAGTCTTCCTCTGCCTGCGCTTCCACTGATTACAAAATTAAATTAAGCTCTGTGGCTTGCTGCTGCCATTTCATGGGGAATACAATGAATTGCTCTTTGCCTCCCTCCAAAACGTCCCTGGGAACGGGGCTGGGGGAGCCAACCCAAGACAGTATTTCTTCCTCCCAATGCCCTGGGGGGCAAGCCTTCCTATCCAGAAATGTTAAGCCCCTGAACCTGGCTGCCTTTTTATTAGGTTAATAAAACACTAGACCCATCAAGTCTCAGGCTCGTAAAGGTCAGCGAGTCACGTCTGAGTGCAGGGAAGAGGTGGAGGGGCTGCGGCCGCTCCCCAGAGCCGGTGGGGAGGGAGGAAACTCTGGGGCCTGCAGGGAAGATATACACAGGGCAGTGAGGGACAGCTAGACAGGGAGCCTCATGGCCTCAGCTGAGCACGTCCCCAGGGAAGGGTCAGGGCTAGGCAAGCTGCAGGAAAACAGCTAGGCGGGCAGGAGAGTTGAGCAGGGCACTAGGAACTGAAGGGACTAGGAGTCCCTGGCATGGTGGAAGGGTAGGGTCCATGAGGTCACAGTTCTGGGAAGGAGGCAGTGTCCAAGTCTGCCTTTCCCTCCTTCAGCCTATTCCTGCTGTTTGGGGGACCTGGGGGGCGTGAACAGCCCCCTCAATGTGGAGACTTCCAACAACAGTTGTTACCTCTCCGGGGCCTGGCATGACTGGGCAGGACCAGAGGGCTCTTCTGCTCTCCGGGTATAGACAGATGGGATGGATGGGCACTCAGAGGCCTTGGCTGGCAGCTGGAAGCATAGCTAGCGCTGCCACCAGGAAAGCCCCATTCTCCACATGCCTGTTCCTGTGGCTTTGGCCTCTCCCACATGCTGCTGCTGAGGGTCCACGGGGCACTTCCAGCAGCGAGTGTCTGGCGGCAGATCCCAGGAGTCCCAGCTGTGGAATCATACAGTTTACTTCTGCTGTGCCCTACTGGTCCAAAAGACCAAGGGCCGGGGGAGGGGAAGGGAAAAAGGCCCTGCCCATCAGTGGGAGGAGCAACAAAGACCTGGTAGCAGCTTCAGTCTCCCATACACTTCAGTCTCCCATACCCACTTAAAATGGAAACAGGGCAGGGCATGCGATCCCAGCTACTTGGAAGGCTGAGGCAGGATGATCATGAATTGAAGGTCAGCCTGGCCAACTTATTGAAACCCTGTCTCAAAGTTAAAAATAAAGAGAAAGGCATGTGGTGCATGTCTGTAATCCCAGCATTCTGGGAGGCTGAGGCAGGCAGATTTTAAATTAAAATCCAGCCTTGGCAACTTAGCAATTCATCAAGACTCTGCCTCAAAATTTTAAAAAAATTTAAATTAAAATGCACTTTAACTAAAGTGCAAAAGGGTTGAGGATATAGCTCTGCACAAAGGCCCTGGGTTCTATTTCTAGTACAAAGCAAGCAAGCAAGAGCTTTTGCAGCTTAACTCTCCCTGAATTTAATTCCTAGTACCACAAAGTAAATAAATATATTTTGCAAAAATGGAAACCAGATTTCTTCACTTTGCGGTTCTCCTCCCTGGCTTTGCTGGCCTTTGGGGTCGATCCCAAACTCCTTTACCTTGGTGACCTCTGGGGTGCTGACCCCTGCCCAGCTTTCTAGCTCTGTTTCATGCTACTCTGTTCCTCACTTGCTGCACTGGTACCCACGATCCCAAGCTCTTCCTACCACAGGGCCTTTGCATTTGCTGTTCACTTCACCTGAGGATCACCACTCCTTGCTTGGCAAAGCTCTTTCTGACTCTCCAAGTGTCAGAAAATGTGACACCATTGACCCCCATTTTTCATTTAGTGAGAAAATATTTACTGTGTGCCTATTATGTGCTAGGCCCTGATCTAGCGCCCATTATAAGTAACTATCTTGTTATTTCTACTTTAACATCCTTCTCCATTTTTTGTTTTAATTAAAGTACTATCTGGCCTTTTTGTGTTGTTGTTCATTGTCTCATTTCCCTACTAGAAGAAAGATAAAGTGGCCAGGTTTACCATGGTTTCCCTTAGACCTGATCCAAGCACTTACCACTGATGCATTGAAATTACTTGGTCTTGTGACCTTGGCCAAGTAATTTGACTTTGGTTGGCCTTGATTTCTCCACTTGACACATGTGGCTCACCACACTCATAGAATTGCGATGAAGACAGATAGAAAATGCAAATCAAGCACCTTGTGTTGTTTGACATTCAGCAAGTTTTCACCAAAATGTCCCTGGACACCATCATAATTATTCTTTTATTAGAGCAGAATAGATTTTGGCTCTGTTGTGGCAAAACCTATCCTGGGAGCCCCACATGGTGGTGACCATATTGGCTGTTCCTCAGCCACATCCAAACACCTACCTCAGTGCCAGTTCTGCGGTGGAGTTGTCTGGCCACCACGTAGCCTAGTCACCGCCTCACTGACCCTCAGAAAGTGGGGCTGTGCGTGTCTTTTATTTTGCTCTTGGTTATCAGTAATTTTTAAGAAAGCAACTGCCATCCCTGGCTGGGTGCCAAGGACTGTGACTATCTTCTGTGTATCGCTTAGCTGGACCAATATGCTCTTGTGTTCACTGAGGTTCAGAGAAGGTGAGTAACTTGTCCAAGGCCCCACAGTTAGGATCTGTTTGAGTCTGTGTCTGGGCTCCTGCTCCTGCCCCTCCTAAGCTTGCCCCCAGCTCTGTTATTGCCCTTTGCTGGTTGTCACAGGGCAGTCACAGGGCCCAGCATTCAAAAGGCCCTCATCCTTGACTTACCGCTCTGACAGCAACCTGAAATCCTTACTAATTGCTGAATAAGCCTCTGCCTTTTCCACGTGTGCCACATGGTGCTGGTGTTGGGGGAGGGGGGGGAGAGTACGTTGGCCTAGGGAAGATGGTGGTGAACCAGGAAGCCTGCAGACAGCCCTCTGACCTGGCTCAGTGGTGACGTCTCCCGCTTGGCTGATCCGCCTGCCTCGGGTGCCTGACTACCTCCTCCGTGTGTAAATGTTAGGCTCTGTCAGGGCAAACACACTGGCACAATCTGCGTCTTTCCATCTACCTTCCCTGATAGAGGTCAGCCAGCCCAGCACCTGGGTCCATACCAAGGAGCTGTGCAAGGTGCTCTGAAGGCCTGGGGGCAGCAAGAGAAGTGGGACTGGAAGGATCCCTGTCAGGGCTGAGTCTGCAGGAAGATGAGCCTGGGGCACACACTTCAATCCAGGGAGCCTGCACTACATTGCACAGAGCATCTGTGAAAGAGGTGCCCTTTTCCTGAGGACCCCAGCTGCTCCTGTCCTGGGCCTAGCCCTCCTTCTTTTGCTCGGGTTAGCTCAGTCGAACTTTACCACATCCTGCAGGGTAGAGTGGATGGGGAAACTGAGGCACCGAAGGCAGGAAGTGACTCCTCCTTTATTGCCTTTTGCACCACACACTGCATCAGTTCAAGGGGTGACAGAGGCAGAAAGTCAGCAGGAGAGTTTAGATTAATGGCTGGTAACTGACCATCTGGGTTCATGGAGCCGCCTGCTCAGCACTGGGCTGTGCTTTTAGCGCTGGGAAACTCCTGTGGAATGGGGAATCTGGGGAGGGTGGAAGGAGGGACAGAATGGACGGGAAGGTGTTTTGTAGAGGGTAAGCTCTTCCTGAGAAGGGCATTTTAGACCTGACCTGAGAAGAGTACAGAGAGGAAAGAAAGTTTGCTTTGGGGCCTGTCCCTGGTCTTAGGTGGGCACCTCTCCTTTGTCCCCAGCCTCTCTGCCTGCAGCCGCTCTCTTGGTCTTTCCTCCTTCTCTTGGCATCTCTGACTCCTCTCTTGCTGGGTCACTGTCTCCTTCCTGGCCAGTCCCATCCTGATCAGCCCTGTCTGTGTGGCCATGGGCCTGTCCCTGCCCCTCTCATGTCCTCTTCCCATGCTCCCCGAGATGCTATTTCTAAGGCTGAAAAAGGGTTCTCCAATCTCTGAGTGATTTATGGACCTGGTTTAGCCTGAGAACTGTGGAGCAGAGCTCACGCTGCTCCAGGAGCCAGTCCTGCAGGACACATTCAGTTGTTTCTGCTGTCTTGGGACAGTTTGGGCTACCCACCTGCTCTCCTGCATCCTGGTCTTGCTTTGTCACAGACAGACAGATGCCTGGGCTCTAAGCTGCCCTTGGTCTGTCTATCTGTCCCTGTCCCCACTCTGCCTCTTCACGTCTCTGGGCCACTTCTGGCTCTGTCTGCTTGTGTCTCTCTTCCACCTCTGGAGTCTCTAAGTCTCCCTCTTTCTCTCCCTCTCTCTGAAAGTCCGACTTCCTCTCTGAGCTTGGACTCTGAATCGCTGCCCTGTACACCTGTCTCTTCCCCGACGTGCCTCTATATTTCTGTCCCTCCACTATTTAGCATACTGCATTTAAATGACGCTGAAAACTGACTGCAAGGACAACCCCAGAGTATGTTCTCCAAGCCACATTACCCTCTGATGGCTTGGACCTAACCCAGGACCCTGGACCATGCTGCTCCTAGCCCTGCCCCCCCCTTGTCTTTCATGTCACGTTAAGGAAGTTTCCTGAACTCCTGGTGACACTGCTGTCAGGGCCTGACTTACCAGGAGAGCATGAATAATTAAAAGCTGTAGCTGAGGCTTGTTCTGATTTAAACTGTATTAGTGTTGCCAACTGTCTTGACCCATTTAATATTCATGCCATTCTGGGCTCCTTTAAAGAGTGGGGAGTTTGCTACGTGATTTAAATTGTGTCTGTCAGTTTCGATTAAAGATCAGGTTGACCATAGTTACAGGGAAATTAAATGAACATTCTCTTAACCAATATCATAGAATTTAATGTAGCAATTAATATCTATTGCAATGTGCTGCCTCCACAAGCTGCTTGCAGTGGAAGGTAAGGCTCGTGGAGAGTGGGGGGTGAAGTCTGCTCGGACTGCAATTGGCTTCTTCATTCCAGGGGAAAGAGAACACACATGACAGCTGCTGTTCTTTAAGGCAGGGGCTACATCATACAGCCTTTTGTCTAGCTTACTTTTGGGGAAACCTCAGTGTGGGCCCTCAGAGGTTTGGTTGAGGACAGTTGAAGTAGACTGGGATAGTGGAATCACCAGTTCTTGGGGACCAGCACAGGAGACACAGGTATCAGTACTGGGAGCAACCCTGCAGCAGCAAGGTCAGTGAATGCTAAGCAACAGCCAAGAGGTTGGCATGGGGGTGACTCTGACCAGTGGCATCTACCTGTGGACAGCTAAGTGGTCACTGTCATCAGAAGCTACCATGGCCTGGCAAGGGGCATGTCACATGAACGTGATCCTGCCTACCAGAGGCTGACATGTACTGTGAGTGCCTCAGCTTCCCCACCTGGAAGGTGGGACTCACTACCTGTGGGGACCAGAGGGGTGGATCCAGGCAAACCACAGGCTGGGGGAAGACTGTGCTGCATGGCAATTAGAAACCCAGCCCTGGGATCTGAGGGGGCTGCTTTGGAATCCTGGCTCTGCCACGTGGTGGGGTGCACAATCCAGGGCAATTCACCCAGCGGACTCTGTTTCTCCATCTGCGAAGTGCAGATAATAATAATCTTGCATATCCTGTGGTTTATGTGGAGGTTCAGCGTGTTAATCTCTGCTGACTGCTCTAAGCAGGGCCTGGTCCAAGGGGTCCTCCAAAGACTTGCTGTGGGCACCGTGGTGGTCAGGACCCACCGGCCATCAGAATGGGGTTGTGGTTGGACTATGACGTGGGATTGCTTGTGTAACGCTATGCAAGAATAAGGCCTGGTTTCTTTTCTCCTGCCCATTTCACCTGATTTATTTTTATAAAAGAATCTGATTCTTTATCAAAGGTAATAAACTTCAAAATTTCTGCCTGGATCTAAGAACTAGAACATCCCTGAGCCCCTGAGACCCTGGGGTACTTTTCCCTAATTATAACCCCCTACCCTTTCCAGGGTAACTCTCTCTCAATTTTGGATTTATCATTTCTTTGTTTTCCTTAAAAATATAAAATCTGTGGGTTTGGGGGGTTTTTTTGGGCAAGCAAAAATGGCATTTACTCTACGATATTTCACTCAGCCTTCTGTTTCTACAGTTACTTCCCACTGGTTGTACAACTCCCTCATTCATTCATCCCTAGCGCTGTGTGATATTCCGTGATCGCCATGGCACCTCCTGCGTCCAGGCCAGGGCCATGGTCACGGCTGCTGTGGAGATTCCCACCACGTCTCCAGGTGCTCAGAGCAAGGGGTTTTTGCAGGTGTGTGTTTGTGGGGGAATCCTCACAAGAAAGCTCTGGGGCCCAGTACTATACAGGCTTGCTTCTTGTGACTTCAACAGGTCCTCAAATCACAGTAACATCAGGCCAGGCCAGTCCTAGTGATGCTGGGGCTCAAGGATCTTCAGGGAGCTTGGGGCTTTGGGGTTCTGCAGAGCTGATGCCATCCCTTTGCTTCTTCCCTGCAGGTCCCCCTTCTGACTCTGAAATACTGTGGAGCTCCCAGGAAGCCAGATCCTCCTAGGCTGCTGCTGTGTCAGTGGGTGCTGGTCCATTCCTTCCTTGCCCACCTCTTAGCAATACGTGGTGGTGATGGATAAAAACAGGCACCACTAGAGATAACACAGGAGGGAGGTGGAGACCTTGAGTGAAGTCTCTGGTCAATGTTCACAGAACCCACAGCTTAATATCCATATCTGCTGAATGGGACAATGGCATCTGCTTTGTAGATTGTTGTGAGGGTTCAAAGGAGTTAAGTACAGGGCTGAGAACCATGTCTGGCTTGTAGAAAGTGCCAAGTAAACATTAAGATAATATTATTACACACAGATACCAACACATGTCTGTGACCAGGACACACATGCATTAATAGTATCCATTCGCTTGTCTCATTTAATCTTTATAGTGACTGTGTGAGGGAGGGATTCTTGTCTCATTTTATAGAAGTGGAAACTGAGGACACACTGCCAATACTTGGCCTCTGCAGTCAATATGTCTCTGATCTTAAATGTGGGCTCTTTCTCTCTCTCCATTTGATAGGTGAGGAAACTGCAGTTCAGGGAGATAATAGGGTTTGTCTCAATTTATCCACTCAGCAAGTAGCAGGGCTGGGACTCGCATCTGCCCTGTGCCCTAGAGACTGTGTGGTGCACACAGTGGGGCTGCTGCCTCCCACCTGGAAACAGAAGCCCCAGGAAGAGTCGGCACAGGTGGCAGACACAGGCGCAGCAGACACAGGCAAGATCATCCCTGCCCTGCCCTGCCCAGCCCAGGCTAGAGACCGATGGTGAGGAGACACCCAGCACTGGGTGTGATACTCCTTGGGTGGATCAGGGTTTAACCTTGTTCATTATGTGGCCCTGCCTGGGGAGGAGGTCTTCTGAGCCTAAGACGAGTAGGCCCAGGGGTTGGCACTGTGTGGTGGAGGTTCCCTGTTTGATCTGTGCAGGACATATCCCCAGAGTTGGCTGCTGGAGTCTCAGGCAAGTGTGGCTCATGCTTAGACCCCTTGAGATCCTCCTCTCCACTCCCTGGAGTAGATTCCAGGGCTCTGTCTTCAGACAGGAATTCAGTTTCTTTCCACGTGTCCACGGGAAAAGCCAGCCTGGCCAAGTGACCCCAGGGTTCCACTCTGCTTCACACTTCTCCTTCTCTCTGTAAAGTGATAAATTGCCTCCTGTGAGTGGCTGAGCAGTGAACAGTTGTAAAACTTCAGGGGAAAAAAGAATCACTAGATTACAGTACCTACAAGTACAGTACAGACTACAGGCTTCTTGCATGATGCTAAGGTTGGGGGTCCCAACCCACCCTAGAGAGGCATTGTATATGTGAACTTGCTGTAGTCAGGCCAGGCTGGGCTCTGCTGCATTAATAAGTATACTCTGACATCTTGGTAGCTTAATACAACAAAAGCTACTTTTGCTCATACCCTGGTCTGATGTAGGTTGGGCAGCAACCCTGGAGCTTTCATCCTAGTGAAGACTCAGGGCTGCAGGCTCCTTCCATCTGGGGATGTTGCCATTCCAGGCACAAGGCCTCCAATGTCATTCATAACGGAAAGAATAGCCGGGATAGCCACTTCTCCAGGGGTTTAGAATTGATGCGTACAGATTCTTCTCACCACCCATTGGCCAGAACCCAATCACATGACCCACCTTGACTGCAAGGGGTGCTGGGAAATGCAGTCTTTTTGTGTTCTTACGCAGAACGTGCAACATTGTCAGAGTTTGATCCATTAATAATATCAAGTTTCTGTACTTTGGGAGATAACACGTGGCTGAGCTGTGTCTGCCTCTGGGAGAATCTGTCACCTTCTCTTGTATGTCTTTTTAGGCCATTTTGAAAGACCTTCCACCATGTCTCAGGTTAGTCACAATTCTTAGTGCAGTGTGTACTCGTGAGTACTGTGTGCTCATCCTGCACATGTGGTGATAGACTGGACCACAGGATTCATCTCTGATTGAGCAGAATGTTGGTGAAAGGGGATGATTTGGAAACTACCTTCGGGATCAAGTTAAGGTAAGTTCTGTAATTAAGTAGTGATGTGTGTCATGGGATGAGCGGGGCTAACGTCAGTATGAATGCCACACATTTGTCATCTTTGTCATGGCCATTTTTAGTGACTCTACCCAGTGTACCCCCACGTCTACAAGTCTGAGTTTATCCTGCTGGGAAAGAATGAAGAATGGGGGTGGAGTGGCTTCTGGAACATTAAAAACAAGAGCCATTAATGGTTAGCTGTTATCCTATGCCTCTCTCCGTCCTCGCTGGCTTCTCTGAATTCAGACTGACTTATCTGTATCCTCTCTTATGGTCAAGTTTGCCAGAGGTAAATTCAACTTTGTGGATGTAAGCTGATCAACACAAACTAGAACAGTTCTGTCCCCTGCTTCCGCCTAGCACTTTACCTCTGCTGGGTATGGTGATGCACACCTGCAATGCCAGCACTTGGGAGGCTCAGGCAGGAGGACTGCCACGGATTTGAGGCCAGTCTGGACTACATGGTAAGACCTTGTCTCAAAAAATTAAGACTAAACGCTTTACCTCTAGGGGCACAGATGATATTAACTTTTTGGTGACATGTCATATAAGATACACATTGATCAATTGTCTAAAGCCACAAATCTGATATATATTATACATATATATATATATATATATATATATATATATGTATTATAATCAAGACCTGTGTCTCAGCCTCCCTGTCTTTGTTCAGATTTTCTTTACCTAAGATAAGAACCTTGCATTTATTCCTGTTTTATTTCATTTTGTTCAATTCACCTCCTAGATAGTCAAGGTCTCCTTTTTTATGCCATGAATGCTCTTTTGTCTGCTCTTAAATTGACTTTTCACAGCCAGTGTGAAGTCTGGGTTGGCTTGCAAAGAAACCAGAGCTGTAAGAATAATAATGACAATCCTTTACCCAGCACTTGTGGTAGATCTAGTACTGTGCACTTTATACAAATGATCTCACTTGAGTTTTATTGTAATACCATGAGATCCATGTTATAATCACCACCATTTCACAGGGGGAGAAACCAATATTTCTCCCCTCAGCCTCATATGTAGGAAATGATAGGGCTGGGAATTAAGTCAGTGCCTTTCCACTGCCAGAGTTAATGCTTCTAACCAGTGCACCGCACCACAACAGAAAAGGAAGGCCAAAGCTGATGACTTTAGTACAATACTTCATATTGTAGCTACAGAAAATTTTAAATAGAAAAGAAGTTATTCTAGGAATCAAGTAGCCCTCAGAGTTGCTAGGAGAGTCAGGAAATAATGCCAGGAGAACTGTACTGACCCCAAATCACAGCTGTTATCCTGGAGCCTCATCGCCACCACCTCCGCCTGCTCAGCACCTGCAACTAGGGATGTAACAGTCCCTGGCTAGTGTCTGACTTCACCACCCCATGGCAATCACCTCACATAGTTCATCTCCACCTTCCTCAGTCTGTCGTGGGGTGAAAGCAAGGTCATTGGCAGTGATTGGGAGAGGAAGGTAGCTGTAGTTTCCCAGGCTCTGAGGTATAGGAAGGCACCGTGGGAGGAGGAGAGTGCAGCATCTGCTGTGGTGAGGGCCTTCTGGAAATTCCAGAGACTCCTTGCCCTGTCTCTGGAATGAGCCCCTACTCAGCTCATGGGCCACTTCTCCATGATGCCTTCTCTGACCCCTCAGGCTGAAGTCCTCCCTGGACTTCTAGAGCCCTTTTTATATCACCTGTGATGAAAATGGCCATACTTATTTAGTCCCCACATCTCCCCACCCTGCTGGCTTGAGCCTTGCCTGGCCAGGCCCTGAAGTTGGTGTGTTTTGGAGGTGCCCACCAGACTAACTAGCAGACCCGGCCTGCAAGCATCAGCGGGTATGTGCAGGTCTGTAGTGACACCCCTTCCCTGGCAGTCTGTGGAAGAGCTTCCTGCAAGCCAAAGTGTGGAAGGCTGAGCCCTCTGGGTGTGAAGGCAGTGCCCAGGCTTGGCTCTCCTTCCCAGGAATGGGCTTGTTCCTTACTGTACCTCGGATGGCACTGCACTCCTGGAGCATACCAGAGAGCACAGCTCAGACCGACGGCTCAGGGCAGCCGCAGTAGTGTCCTCCCCGGCTTCCCCAGGAGTCAGGGAGGCTGCAGTGAGCTCCAGCCCACAGGAACTAGGGAAAGCAGGTCAGGGTGACATCACTTCCGCCTCCTCCTTGCACCTTACAGTTGGCTGGTGACCTTGGTCTTTATTTCCCTGAGAAAGAGAAGCAACAAAAAGTGAACTTCTTGAATTCCTGTTGCCGCCTCTCCAGACATGTATCTGACTTGTCCTCTCTCCTTTGATGATGGGCAAAGCATCCTGGCTCCTTGTAGGGCCCACCCCACGTGTACCCACTGGGCTTCATCCTCTCAAGCTGCTCAGGGACAGTGCCCTGTAGTGTCCTCTGTTCCACTTCCTTCTTCCATTGGGAACAGGTGGCTCCCACCATACACATGGTGCTTAATTGTATAACTGGTCCTCAAAGCCCCTCTCTGCGCCACACTTACGTGATGGCTCCAGACCCTCTACAGCAAAGTTCTTAGAGACCAGGGCCAGTGCTGCTGTCCCAGGAGCCCCTCTCTCCATTGTTTCTAGAACTCATAGCCATCAGACTTCGACACATTCCTTCCACCAGTATTTCTCTGTCACACTCCTTCCCCCATCCTGTGCTACAAACCAAGCCACCGGTCTTGGCCCCCAGCAGCAGAAGGAAACTTGTTGGCCACGCCCTCCCCCGGGAAGCCTCATTTTCCTTTGGTTGCCTCCTTCAGAGGTTCCTCAGCCACCTTTGCTAGCTCTCTGTCATCCGCCCATAGCTGGGTGTCAAGGAGCCCCAGGGTTCTGCCTTCAGATGGCCTTTCCCCTCCACCCAGCCCCAGCCCTGCATGACCCTTTCTAGTCTGTCTGTCCCATCCTGGCTACTCTGCAGTACCTTCTACCCCTCAGAATTAATCCCTAAATTCCACAGCAGCCCTTGGGCCTTGCATAATCCAATTGCTTGTCTCTTATCTCCAAACACAAACAGTCACGAGAGAATAAAGGGGCGAGAGACATGAGAAAGTCATATTCATGATCAAGCTGGGATGGCTGCCCCCTGTCCTCTCCGGCCTGCCAGCTGCCCTGCTTCTGTTCTCTCCACCCCAAGGAATTCCAAAGGTTCCTGCCTCCGCCTGACAGCAGCCAAATCCCCCTCCCCAGCTTGCGACCTGCTGGCTTTCCTAGTTTTATTCTCTACCTTTCCATGGAAGCTATGGGGACCCACTTCTTGTTTTCTGAGCAAGTCTGGCCTTTTCCTGCCCTTCCACCTGCTCGTATGCAGGTCAGCTTGGAGCTTTCCTTCTGCCTGTCACCCTGCGTATTCCTCATCTTCCAGGACTCAACTCGGTGTCACCATCTCTAGGCCTGCTCCCTGCTGCACCAATTAGGGATAGGTCAGCCAAGCTGCTGCCTGGGACACCTGGTTGGAAGAGACCCTGTGTTATCATTGGAGACTGATAGGCACAGGGGAATTTTGCTTAGCACAGCTCCTCTCAATCAGAGTTTCAGGAGGATTCTTTGAGAAACAGCTGGGTGAATGTGTGTTTGTTAGTGGGGAAAGAGGGATACTAGTCAAGTCTGTCTTCCTTTGGACTTTTGTTTGAGGAAAGAGGTTGCAAATGTGGGCGCAGAGCTGAATTGCTCAGGACCTGGAAGGTAGGCTGGACCTCTCACCCAAGCAGACACGCCCTGCTGGTTTGTATTGGCAGTGAGTTATGAACCTTCCAGGAAGCTCCTGGGCTTCTGATGGCCTTGCTTGCCTGATAACTCCAGGTGGTGAGAAACCTCCCACTGTCCACTGTTCAGCATTCTCTACCAAGCAACTATTGCCCTGCGCTGTGAACTTCTCTCTGCACATCCATTTCCTTCAAGATGGTAGCCCCTCGGAGAGTAAGTTTCGTGTCTTATCTGGCTTTTAGCATAGACGACTAGCATGCAGTAGGAGCTTAACAAATACTTACTGACCAAGTGACTGGCTCATTCCCTTTTCACTCAGGTACTTTGATCTCACACATACACAACACAGTGAGACTTGAAGGCTGGAATTCAGTCCTAGCTGTGTGCACCTTCAGCCTGCAGGTGTGTGGGTGAGCCCATGCCTAAGCCCTAGAATGTTCAGGGACCAGAGAACCTGCACAGGGCTCAAGCTCAGAAAACACACATCCTTTTTCCTATGTGTTATGGAGATGGTCACTCTCTTCTCAGCTCTACTTTTCCATGAGAACTAAAGTGGAATAGATGATCTTAAAAGCCCTGCTCATTCTAAGGGAAACTACAGGGGTGGGCTGTAGACAGAGGGTGCCGCATGCCGTCAACCCCTCTGACGTCCAGCAGATGCCATCTGTTTTGTGATCTAACCCTGACCCACATCCCTACACACCCTGGGGACTTTCATTCACTCTCTCATTCTGGTTCCTATGTCTTCATTCCTTAGTTCATTCAACATTTTTATTGAACACACACTGTGTCCGGCCCTGGGGCTACAAATGTACACGACTGAACAAAGCCAAGTTCAAGCAGCCGCCTTTGGGAGCTAATTGTATGGAGTAGTCATAACAGCAATGGCCATTTATTGTCTGGAGTAGTCATAACACCATGGCCAAGTCAATGCCAGGCACTGAATGAAGAGGCCTGATAATGATGGTCTCAGGGGCTGGGGATATAGCTCAGTGGAATAAGCGCTTGCCTAGCAAGCACAGGGTCCTGAGTTCGATCCCCAGTACCGCAAAAAAAAAAAAAGAACTACAAATGATGGTCTCATTTCACCCTCTCTCAAACCCTGAGACACAGGCCTTATTGTCTCCATTCTGTAAATGTGTAAACCGAAGTCTACACTTGCCTACCTAGGAATAGTGGGATTTAGGTAATTTGGTGAAAGAGCCCAAGCACTCTCTCTCCCACCATTAAGCTACAACACCTTACTGGGCTCATTTCACACCAACCTGCCAGTGTCCAAAACCTGTGCCATTTGGTTAGAGCTCAGATGGCCCCTTCCCAGAGGGCTGTAGACCCAGGCTCTGCAGAAGAGAGTTCATCCTGACTCAAGGGCAGCTGGCACAGTGGGTGCTCCCTGGGCCAGCCTCTCTGAGCACCTGGATACCTGCTCACCTGTGGAGAGTGCCCTGGGTGGCAGAGAGGACTAGGGCCTCTGCCCTGCAAATGCTCCCATAGGTGGAACAGCCCCACCCTGCCCCACCCACACCATTTCTGCAGTTCTCTTTGTTCTTGCTCCAAGTCACAAGGTGACAGCCTACTCCTCCCTCCTGAGGCAGCTATGATCAGAAGAAACAGAGACTTCAGTCAAAGCTACAGGGGAAACTCTGGAAAAGCCCTATCTCCTTGGGGTGCAAGCCTGCTGAGTCCAGGAGTCTTTAAAAGCACATTGGTGCACATGCCTCATGCTCACAGCCTCTCTCAGGCAGCAAGAGTGGCTGTTGTCTTCTCCAAGCTCTTACCCAGGCGGGGAAGCTGATGTTTGGGTCTGGTGACTGTGTGCAGGAAAGTGCGAATGTGTGCAAGTGTTCACATGTGCATAGACAGGGGCTGTCTTCTGCAGGATGCATGCCATGTGTCCCTGTGTGCATGGGTCTGGACATGCTGATTGGTTGACTCTTGCTTTATTGCAGACTACCCCATCATCTGTGCCCATGCACCTGGGCATGGCTGGGAGCAGCTGGCACAGCACTATTACTATGTCTTTTGTCCTCCTTCCAGGACAATATATACCCAGGCACATTCTTCTCGTGGAGCTGGCATAAGGTAAAGAGGCCTCTGAAGTCTGGCCTTGGAACTGGTACTCCATTGGATTTGCCTTATTTTATTGCCCAAAGCAAGTGACCCAATTGACCAAACACAACATCAAGGGACAGGGCGATATACTCTACCCCTTCAGTGAGAATTTAAGGAAAGGGAAGGACCTGGGGCCAGTACTGCGTCTTGCTATCATATATGTGCATGTAGATTTTTGTGTGCCCATGTGTTGGTCTGTGTAGTTGTATGGGAACATGTACATGTAGAGGCCCTTTCACATATACACATAACTGCATTTATGCATGAGAATGTTAGCAACATTTTCCATCTTTGTTTCTATCTGCACAGTATCATCCCTCAGACATACACATGCAGCAGCCAGCTAGGCCACACCAGACGAGCAGATGCGCTGATGCTGCACAGCGAATCTGTCCCCAGACCTCACAGCAATACCTGTGGGATGGGCCAACCAGTCTCGTGCCATCTGCATGTGCTGAGGTAGATCTTGCTCTGTTAGTGGCCCTGAGAAAATTCACTGGTCAGTTGTCTTGTAGTCTATTATTACCCAGATGTCTGTGTGTTCCAAACAATTGTTTTTAAATTGCTTCATTAGACTGTTTCTGCAGACCCAATCCTTCTACACTTGACTGGCTCAGATTCTCTGAGACAGAGCTGGCAGGAGATGGGCAGGCAGCTCACTTGTTGACATGGCTCCAACTGCCAAAGACAGTCCCCAGACAGAGACAAGGGGGCAGCACCCCATGTCATAAAAGAGGCAGCATTGAGAAGGGGCAAATTGTAGACTCTAGAATTGGTGTGAGCTGGTTGTGAATTCTGAACCTGCCGTTTACAAACTGTATAATCTTGTTCAATCTCTTTTAGCCTCAGTTTTCCCTTCTTTAAAATGGGATTGTTGTCCTGCTATGGAGGTGGGTGGCTACGAGGTGGAAAGAGATAATACAGTGTGTAAAGCACACAATACGGTGCCTGTCCCTTCTGGCAGAGACCAGATCCTGGGCTTTCTGTGCCCTCTGACTTCTCTCTGGTGGCCAGGGATGAGCAATGCAGTTGGTGGCACCCACAGTTCCCCAGGGGTACCCTTGACAAGGAGGGATCATGGATGTTCCAGCAGGAAGCTGGGGCCCACATCCAACAGACCCAGCTCTGCCCCAGGATCCCTGCAGGCAAAGCTGAGGACCCAGCATGTATGGTCTTTCTGCTGAGCTCAGAGTCCTGGGCTAACTGCCCGTCTCTCCCAGGCCTGAGATTTTGTGCATAACTGAAGCTCTTCCCTCTTTCCCCATAATTCCACTTCACACTCTGGGCTCCCTTCCCTGAGGCTCTTAATGATAGTATCTCTTTTGGTGTCCTGGGATTCTGAGGGTTGGCACCCCGTCAAGGGCAGCAATTCAGGCCTGGACTTATGAGGGTGTCATTTCCTCCTCCCCTGTCTCTTCCAAAGTAGTCGGGCTGCCATGGGATGCTTCCATGCCCTCCTCCTAATCCACTACAGAGTGATAAGGGTTCCACAAACTTTCTATAAAGGGCCACAGATGGTCTTTGCCACATGGTCTTGGTTGTGTCTTGATAGCCACAGGCTTGAGGTACATATGGTCCCTAAGGTATAGTTTACCCAGGTAAACAGTTTGGTTAAAAATATGTGTTTACTGGCTCATTGTAGGAAGGTGATGCAGGAGAATCTCAAATTCAAGGCCAGCATGGGCAACTTAGCAAGACCTTGTCTCATAATAAAAAATAAAAGGGCTGAAGATACAGCTCTGTGGTAGAGTACTTGCCTGACATATGGAAGACCCTGGGTAGAATCCCCAGTACCGGGGAAAAAAGTGTTAACTGAAAGTTATCAAGGTTATGACCAATACAGGTGCCTAAAGTCATCTTTCTCTCACACTAGTGAAGGTCTACCATCTCCAGCTTTCCAGGCTCGGGTCTTTACATTTGCGTGTTAGTTGGAGTGTGATTTCTACCAACCACAGCTTTCCTTCAGCATCATATATGTCTGAGCTGTTCCCCAGGGTGCTCCCTGCAATCTGATTTGTTTCTCAAACCCTCTCAGGAGGTGGAGATGCTCATGCTCTTCTTGCACAGAGCTGTTACAACCCAGCCACTAGTTTCCAAAACCTCACCACAGGGAGGCCCCAGAGAGACCTGGAGGGGGCAGGAAGAGAGCAGGGAGAGAGGTGAGCAGCTGGAGGAAAGCCAGACCTTGTTCCACCCATGTCATGCATTATAAAATTGCCTAAACAGCATAATGGATTTTTTTTAAAAAAATATTTGGTGAAATAAAATACATGTTCAACATAAAAAGCAGCCACAGAAATGAATAAAGAAGAAAATTAGAAACCACATGAAATCCTCCCCCGCTCCCAGAAACAACCACCATATCCCTCAGGGAACATGCCGCAGTCACCTCTGTCTGATTGTAGACATATATGCACAGGGTTTAAATGAGTGAGAGCAGACTCCACATGCCGCTGTGTAAAGTGCTTGTACTTCTTGACAATATGTTGCGGACATCTTTCCCTGTCAATAAACACAGATCGACAGCTTCGTGGGAAATGGCTGTACTATATCCTATTGCGTGTACAAAAACAATGTTTAAATACCAGAGAGGGATTCAGTTCTCCCCAAATGGGTGACTGGGGAGCAGTGCTCATACGGCAGCTGGGTGCCTGTGCTACAGCCATGGTGGCCTCCAGGGCCGAGGGCTGGGACTTATCCCATTAGAGGGCAGTCAGTCCAGGGAGGCTCCTGCTATGTGAGGCTCCAGGGAGCAGCTTGAGCAGGGCTGTGGGACGGGCTGGGTGGCACCCAGTGCACTCTGCAGAAAGGCAGTGCTAGCCTTGTGGACTTGTTCTCCTATGTTTCTTTGGAGATGCTCAGTGAGGTGTGCAGAAATACCCATCGGGCCCTGTGCGTTGGGATGCTACATCACAGATCCGGCCTCTGACAGCCATTCCCCGTACATCCCTTTTCAGACAGGACAGGTCCTCCAGTGCGTCGCAATGGCACCTCACAGCCTCCTCCCGTCCACTACTCACCGCATCATCCTCCCCATGCCTCGAGCCAATCTCTTGGCAGCGAACAGTGCTACCAAACCTGGTCCTGATCTTCCCATCTGGACCTGGATTGGCTCCTGCAGCCCCAACCTCAGCTTGCCTGTTGTGATCTGTCATGTGCTGGCGGTGAGTCATAGGGAGGCTCTCAATCCTGTCGCTCTGACATCTCCTCCTGCCTTTCCTGAGCTTCCTCCTAACAATTCTCACACCCTTTCAGGGTTAAACACTGGCTCTTTTGGGAACTTTCCTGACTTGCCTGGGCTGAGATGGGCCTCTCATAGCCACCTGCTTTCCTGCAGTAATAGATCTGCCTCCCCAGCCAGTGTAGGCTCCACAGGGGCAAGCACAGGATTGAGACTGGCTCTGCGTCTCCTCTGGCACGGGGCTGGACACAGTCAGGCCTCAGGCAGTGTTTGCAAAGTGACTAGTTGATGCATTAACTCAATGGGGCACTTCCTTGTGTATCTTCCTCTGTCCTCTGTATAGTTTTGGGGAAAAGAATTGATCCTGAGAAGTGGGAACACTTTCTTGTATGTTTGACCTTCTACTGGTCTGCTTCCTATTGCTGCGGTATTCTTGACATACACAGTTCGAAGGAGAAAAGGGTGGTTTTGGCTCACAGTCTCAGAGATTTCAATCCATGATTGGCTGGCTCTGAGGCACAAGCATTGCAGTGGGAAGATCTTCTGCAGAAGTGCTGCCCATCTCATAGGAGCCAGGAAACAAGGAGCAGGGGACGAGCTAGAGAGGATGGGGCCAGGGACCAAATATAGTCCCCAAGGTTGCCCCTCACAGCTTAGCCAGACACACCAAGAAGTGTCCCTTACTAACTTTATAGGAGTCTCTCACACCAATCATGTTGATAGTCCAAATTAACCATCACACATCCTGAGCCTGAAGGGTCCCTGACATGTGCCTGGTGACCACAACCACCATCATAGCCTGGTCTTTGGGATTAGACCAGAGATGAAGGGAACCCTGTTTACCTTCACACAGCCAAAAAGGGGCAGATCCAGAACTTGAACCTGACCATTCCTTGGGAAAACAAGGTAGTGACTGGGGGCATCTCCCACTTTTGTGACCTTGGACGCAAGCTGAAATGCCCAGGATCCAGGTTTCCACATGTAAACTGGGAATCACAGTCCCTCAGCCAGAGCTGGGAAGATTCATTTCAGGAAGGGACACGAACCCTGGACACAAGTGCTGTGCAGAACCAGCGCTTGCGAAGTACCTGCGCCCCTTCTGCCCCACCTCATCACCTCTTCCTCTTCCTCTGCTTCATCCTCTCTGGACACTTGCAGGTTTTTCTCCAGTTCCAACCTAGACAAAGGTGGGATGGAGAGAGCCTCTCTACACAGGGACAGGGTCTTCTGAGGAATGGCTGAAGGTCCTGGGGATCGGACAGGAGTAGAGATGGTGGGGAGGGATGAGCTTGGTTTCCCAGTTCCTGGGCACCATGGGGAGGTGGAAGGAGTGAATGCAGGGAGTTGGGGGAGGCAGGGTGAAGACTCAGGTGGACCTCCCTCAGTGGGCGGCTGCTGAGCCCATACATGTGGCTGGTTCTGATAGGAGGGCTGCGCAGCTGCCTGGGGCAGTGTGCACTGGTCTGGGCAACTCAGAGAGACACCTCCTGGGTTAGAGCCTGAGGGCAGGGTCAGCCATGGGTGCTCTGGCTGCTTGATGGCAGGCAGAGGGCACCGGGGGCCAAGGCACTGCCTATCACCTGTTTGGGGCAGGTGGGGGCAGCTGCCACTCGCTCTGCAATTTGCATTCAGCCTCCGTCTGTGAGTCTGTGACGAACGCTGTGTGCTGTGCTGTGCAGCAGCCTGCTCCAGAGCTGTGCTATTTTAGGTGCCTCCCCTCCACCCCTGAGGGTGCCATGTGTTTATCTTGCTTTCGAGTTAAAAGGGAAAATCAATTTCACTCTTACCGCAGGAAGATTTGGGGAGGGGACTGGGGGTGGCTTCATTTTATTGAAATGAAAATGGGGAGCAGGAAGGGCTTCAGATCACCGCCTCCCTTGCTGGGCATGAATAAACAATAGTCCAGGTCACAACCTGCCTCTCTCCCCTTCAGACCAGACCTGGAAGACTGGGTCCCCTCATTCCAGAGAGAGGAAGGGAGCCAGAAGCTGAGCTCATCACTGGGGTGTGTGTGTGTGTGTGTGTGTGTGTGTGTGTGTGTGTGTGTACATCTGTGTTGAGCTGTGTGGACGGGTAAACTCTGCACCCGTCAGCAATGTGTGCAGTGTTCACTTCCTTGACCATTTAAGCCAAGCTGGGCTGACAGTGTTGAGGGCCAGCCTCTTGAGTGGATATGGCCTTTCTGGCCTCCTGGTCTTGGCTGGGCTGTTTCAGGCTTTGTAGGTGAGTCTGGAACTGGTCACCGGCCTTCCACTCCACCATGGTCTGTGTTTCCATCATCAAACTTCTCAGCAGCCAACAGGACACCCCAGCTCCCAACTCCTTCCTCTCTGTGACCAGGAGCAGGAGGAGGCTGGCTGTCACCACAGAGAGAGGCAGCTGAGCAGAGCATCAACCTGCAGGACAGGAGGTGCCTGACCAGAGAAGGGCCCGTGGATGCCTTTCCTTCCTCTCTGGACTTTTTCAATGAAAAGGACTTTGAGTTGAAACTTCTGAGGAAGGGACTTTGTGGGAAGTTCTGGAGATGGAGGTGCAACCTGTCCTAAAGTCATCCCTTTGGAAGACTGATAGCCTTGGTTGACAGTTTTGGTTGATTGTGTTTCTTTTTCCTATCCGTGTGCTTATAGAACTAACATTTACTGAGACTCCTTCACTTCCAAACTGTTAAGACCTCCGGGGGCCCACCCATTTGCCTTCCAGCTGAAGAACACTGCTTGTGGGCAGATGGAGAGAGTGCAGAGAGGAGGCTCCAGACACAAAGCAAACTCCACGAAGCAGGATCTCCATGTAGATATGAGCAGAACGCTGCAGAAGGGCATGAACCAGGTCATTCTGCCGGAGACCTGCAAAGAAAGTCTCTTCAAAGAACTGGAGTCTGGCTGCCTCTAGAAGGATGAGCAGGGGTGTGAAAGGTACCAGATCCTGTAAGGAATGACACAGCCTTCAGTGTGGACCTGACAGATATCCAGTGCACCCTGGACTAGCTGATAGATGGAGTGTGCAGCAGTGGGGCGGGGCCGGCACAGAGGCCTGGCAGAATGTGTCAGCACTGTGGGGTCTGGAGGCCGCAGTGGGTTCAGCACCCTCCTGGGTTTTCCACTCCTCTCATTGTGTCCTCATGATTATACTTCAAGGTCAGTGTGATCATCCCAAGTGAACAGATAAGGACATGGAGGCCCGAAGAGAGTATATGACTTGACAAAGTTCAGTCAGAGAGACATTAGCAGAGCTGGTATTGGATTTGAACTTGCCTCTATCTCACCTCTGAGTTCATGCACCTCATGGAGGAAATGGGTGGGCCGGAGGGGGGAGCGGTTAGAGGTTTCTGAGAAGAGGAACTAAGAGGTGGAGGAGGCCTGGAAGATACATCATTCGGTGAAGACAAGGAGTGGTGGGTGGCAGAGGGCATGTGGGAGATGGTAAGGAGGCAAAAAGCAGGCTTGGCTGACACGGCAGGCCAGTCTTACCTTGATCAACATTCTCTTACAGAGCCTGTGCCTATAGGGTCCCTTGGCCCCTGGCATGAACCCTAATGCTTGAATACTCTTAGACACTCTCTGAGCTTTGGGGATCAAGTGGGCAACTTAGTGGGGATTCAAAACTCTCCATTTGGATAGCACTTCTCTACCCATGGAGCGCTCACTCCCTTTTGGTTCTTGGATGACTCTTATCCATTACACAAGACTCCCAGCCACTGAAAGAAGCTTATCTCTTGGCAGCCTCCTCCTGTTTGTCCCATTCTGTCTTTTCAGTAGAGATGGAGTGATCAGATCCATACTTCACACGCCCAATCATCAGGCACTTGACAACAATTGTCACATCCACACAAACTCTTATTTCCAGGCCACACAGTAATAATTGTAAGAATGTGACTATGTATTATACTTTTTTTGTTTCAGGCACTG
The DNA here is from genome assembly GCA_004027595.1 of Dinomys branickii. Taxonomy (NCBI): domain Eukaryota; kingdom Metazoa; phylum Chordata; class Mammalia; order Rodentia; family Dinomyidae; genus Dinomys; species Dinomys branickii. The sequence continues at coordinate 179,064 of PVLD010000763.1, read as the reverse complement.
GCACTGAGAACTTCACATGTGCCCTCTCAGGGGCTGGATCATGAGCAGCTTCGAAATGCCTTCATGAGTCACTCCATTGTAATCCAAAAGGGAGGAGACCCATTCAGAATTTTAAGTAGGAAAGGGGACAGTTTAGCAAGACTACTCAGGTGGCCCTGGTGGGAGTCAGAATGAAACAAGGAGGGCTGTTGAAGTAATCCAGGGGAGAAACAAGTAAGATGCTCAATTCAGCTGTAGTAAAGGTATGAGCAAAAAGAAGGCAACTGGAAGAACAGCCCGGAGTCAAATCACTAGAACCCGGGGAGTTGTTCAGTATGTGTGGTGAAGGAGAAGGAAGAATCCAGCGATTCATCAGAGTTTTGTCCCAGGTCCTATCTATGGAGAAGAAAGTCTATGAAGAGTACCTCGGTCATTACGGCTATCATCAAGGATTAGGAGACATTACATTTGTCTATGGCCACACCACCCTGAACACGCCTCATCTCGTCTGATCTCAGAAGCTAAGCAGGGTCGAGCCTGGTTAGTACTTGGATGGGAGACATGACATTTAACTTTGAACAAAGGAAGTCTTGGCTACCACTGACATACTCTTCATTCACTTGCCCACTTGTTCATTACCTACTTAGTAGGCCTTTGCTGAGGACCAGTGCTCTATCCGATATTCTTCTACACCCTGGGGTCATGAAAACTTGGCCACTCAGGATCTTGAGGGGGTTACTTTTTAGTAGAAGGGTACAGATATGCGCACTGGTGAATCATTTCATACCTTTCAATTTGTATGTCTGTCCTTCAGTAAGTGAGTGAACAGGTGAAGTATGGTATATCTGTACAATAGAAAGCTATTTGGTGCTGAAAGGAATGAGCTACCCAGCTCAGAAACATGAGGGACACTTACATGCATGTTACTAAGTGAAAGGAGCCTACCTGAAAATGCTGCACGCTGGCGAGTCCATCTACTACATACTCTAAAAGTAAAACTGTAAAAATAGTAAGAAAGAGTCACAGTTGCCAGGAGTAAGACAGAAGGGATGACTAGGCAGAGCACAGAGGACTTTGAGGGAAGGGAAATTGCTCCATAAGGCACCAGGATGAGGCGCACATGTCATTATGTATTTGTCCTAACCCACACAATGTCCAACACCAAAAGTGAATGGGAACTCTGGATTTCAGGTAACAATGACGTGTCTGTGTAGGTTCATCAAGTGTAACAAATGTCTTTCTCTGATGGGAAACATTGATAGAACAGGAGGCTGGGGGGGGGCTAGGGGCTAGGGACACATGGAAATGATCTGTACTTTTCTGCTCAATTTAGCAGTAAACCTAAAACTTCTCTAAGAAATAAAACCTATGAAAACTAGTGTTACAAGATGCTAAGATTGAACAGAGTGCTGAAGGGGCAAGAGGTCAGGAAGGGCCTCATTGTGGGAAAGACCCTTGACTTGTGACAGAGATTACAGGGCGATGCTGGGTCACAGGCTGCAGCTCAGCTGAGGCGCCGCCTCAGTGGTCATGATTGGGACTTCATCAGGCCACCTCTGAACCCTGCAGGGGCCAAGGGAGTCCGGGGAGAGAGCTGACAAAGAGACCGGAAGCAGGAAGCCAGCAGAGGGAAGGCTTGGTCTCAAAGGCAGGAGGAAGATGAGGAAAGAGAGGCACAGATGCCAGGAGAAGGCTAGAAGTGGAAAGAGCAGCTCCAGTTTCCTGACAACAGCAGTGCAGTTCTTGGGGATGAGGGAAATCCATAAACCTCTGAGAGTGGGTGGAAATCAATGGATCAGCACAGAGGCCTGCTAGGTCATTTAAAAGTGAAAGCTAGTTTGGAGGCCAGGATTACTGGATGGTAGAATATTTTTTAATGTCTATGAAATCTGAAGTATGGATGTGTGGGTCAGGAGGTTGACCGCAAAGCAAAATAAATGAGTTTCCAAAGAAAAGAAGGACAGGTTCTGTCCCAGGGGTGTCTAGAAGAGAGGAAACCATGGCCTTTGGTCTCATAAAAGTCTGTCCTTAGAAGATACAGAGGCCTCAAGTCATAAAACTTTCAGTTTCAATCCCAAAGGCAAAACCATCTCAAGGACAAGAGGGGAGGATGTGGCAGCTGGAAGTGGCTGCCAGTCTCCACGTGCCACCAGCCCCTGTTATCTGAGTGTGTTCACCCAGCAGCCTTCTAGCCCCCATATAGTTGCCCTCCTAAGATTCCAGAGTGTGAAACTGGCCTTTCCCAGCACAGGCTAAGAATTTGGAATTTTGATTTCTACCTCAAGCTGCTCAGCAATTATTTGCGTGGTCGTCTCCTGCACTGCATTGGCAGAATCAACCTTTCCCATTTGCTTCACCAGATCTGCTAATCCACTGCTATCTGGCTACTGGTTTCATGGAGGCAATTTTTCCCGTGCCCATCACAGGCAAAGACTCTGCTCATACTCTGCAAACTGTCTCAAAACTTTCCATCCTCCCCACACCTCTACCAGACCAACCACATTTGCACATGTTCAGGCTGCAAAATAACCCATCTTTTAAAACTCCATGGGCCGGACATCTGCCTGCAGGTGTTGTTCCCTGCTGTGCACAACAGGGCTTATCAAATAATTGTCTTCAGTTACTGAAACCACTTCTCTACCTTGGGTTCTCCTCTTGACCTGTTCTACCCAGGCTTCCATTCCCACCACTCCATCCACACTGCTCCTGTCAAGACTTCATATGATCCTCACTTTTTAGATGCAACAGTCACTTCTCGTTGGCAGTCAACCTGGTGACCCTTCTCTCTTGTTTGTTTGTTTATTATCTATTTATATCACAGGTGCTGGGGATCAAACACAGAGCCACAAGTACTCTAAGCAAGCACTCCAACAGAGAGCTACCCCCCACCCCGGCCCTCCTCTTCCTTTCCAAAGTTCCTCCTCGGGCTCCCTCTTTCCTCAGCTCCCTCCCTCTTTTTGGTCTCTCTTGAGACTATCCTGTTGTGGTGAGGGGATCTACAGCTCCCCAGGTTGTGCCTTCAACCTTGACCTTTGCCTGGTCCCAGAGTCACTTGCTGCACTACACAGTTGACAGTGTGCTGTCACTTGGCCTCTTGGAGAACACATGTGAAAAACTGAACTCTCAGTTTCCTCCCCAAGGTTGCCCCGTCTCAGGAGATGGCACTTCCATTCAAGTGACCCCAGAGTTGTCTGATTCCCCTCATGCTCTCCTCTCTAACAACCAGGCCAGCTACAAGTTCCACCAGTTCTACAGGGAAATTATTTTCTGGCTGTCTGATTCTCCTTGTTTCCAGTGCTATTCCCCGTAATGGCCACTGTGCTGTTCCTGAGCATTCATATATACCTTCCTCCAACCCCATGCCCTGGGTCCTTCTCCAGGCTTTCCCTTAGATGAAGACCCCCATGCCTGTCCTGACGCATCCAATGCCTGCTCCCCACATCCAGTGACTGATGGGCTCTGTAGGATGAAAGATGGGTCTCTTCTCTTTATTTGAGACGGCTCTCAGGGGCTCTACCAGCTGTGGGGTTTCCATGCGGGACTGGGCCGAGGGCTTTTTTGCAAATCGATCACACTTCACTCTTTCTGCCCAATCCTGTTGTCCTCACTCCCCATAGCATTGTTCCAGAGGGTATTCCCCAGTAAATTGCTTGCACACGAGTCACAGTAGTTCAGAATCTAGCTCTTGGGAAACCTACATCCCTAATCATGTGGGCAGCCACCTTGAATTCTCCCTCACACCATTACAATGGCCATCCAACCAGTCTCCCTGATTTTTCCTTTGTAAAATTATCCATTCTCTGTCTGGCAACCAGAGTGAGCCTCATAAAACAAAAATCAGATGAATGACTTCCCTGCTTTAACCCTCAATGCTCTACTGTTGCACTTAGAATAAAATCCAAACTCCCCAATACAGTCTACAGTCCCTGCATGGTCTGTCCTAGCTATGTCTCTGACCTTGTATCCTCCTACTCATCGGCTTGCTCAGCTCTGCTCCAGCCACACTGACCTTCTATTGGACCCTTATACCCTGAGGATGTTCTCACTTGATAGTCTTCGCATTAGCTGTTCCCTGGGGGTTACCATGCAGTTGTCCCAGATCTTTCCATGGCTGGGACCCCACCTCTCTTAAGAAAGCTTTCTCTGGCCACCTGGTCCAAGACAGTCCCTTTGTGTAGCATTTTTCTATCCCTTCATTCTACCTTATTACCTCCATAATATGGGTCATTTTGAAATCTTTTTTGTGGATTCATTGTCTTATTTTTATCCACCTCTGTGCCTAGAATGGAATCTTCGCTGAGAATAGGAACTATGCCCATACTCGTGAGTGCTTTGGGGCTGTATTGACATTCTCCAGAAGTGTGCAAGCCTGAGAGTGGGCAGCAAAAGAGTGAAAATGATGAGGAATCAAGCTGTGAGGGTCTGAGCACTCTCAGGTCTTCCTGGGAGAGGCTTAGATGCGACAGGAGTCTCCTCTGAGCAAAACTAAGCTGTTCCAGTCATCGACATCAAAGGTCACAGAGAAGTCAAGTGCAGGAAAACCCATGCCATCCATCAGATTTAGTAACGAGGGGTGATCAGTGACCTTCAGAACAGCTTCAGTGGAGTAGAGGAGCCTGAGGAATTAAATCGCAGCAAAACAGGAATGAACTGAAGGGCAGGAAGTAAATACAGAGAACACTTGGAAGATATTTGTCAGGAGTGGAAAGTAGAGAGGGTCTGCCATTTCTGTCAGTTTTTTGAGCTGGGTTTTGATTGTATAACCTCAGGGAAAGAGCTGAACTGTGACCACCACAAGCACCAGCTACCAGTCGCAGGCTGCTGCTTGTGCCAGCTCTCTTCTAAGCTCTTCATGTGTGTGTTCATTTTCTGTTACTGTGTAACAGATTACTACCAATTTGGTAGCTTAGAACAGTGCAGATCCATCCTCACATTTCGGTGAGCACTGACACAACTCCCTGGAACCTACCACATTGGGTCTCACAGGCTACAGTCACAGTGCCTGTGGGGCTGGCTTCTCATTCGGAGCCTCCATGGGGGCAAATTCACTTCTCGGCTCACTCGGATTATTGGCAGGACTCACTTCCTTGAGGTTGTAGCGCTGAGGGCCCTGGCTTCATTTTGAAGCTTCTGCTTGCCAGAGCTTCCCTAGAGCCTGAAAGACCAACCAGAACTCCTACGGGCCACTTGAGGTTCCTGCTGACCACCTGCAGTCCATAGCAAGGCCAGGTTGTCTTACCACATGCACAGCTTGGATGTGTTCATGTACTTCACCAAGGCAGGAAGGGGAGCATCTCCAAGCTGCTAAAATGTAATCTTCTGTAATGTGACACAATTGTGGAATGACATCTCTGCACCGTTGGTTAGAAGCACAGCACAGGGCCCACCCATACTCCAGAAGAGAGGATTATACAAAGGCCTGAACAGCGAGAGGTGGTGTCATCTGGACTCAGTCTACTCAAATGCATGTAACTCATTTCATGGTCACAATGACACTATGTGTGAGGTCTTATTATTCTCCCCAGGTTATTCAGGAAAGTGCTGGTAATGAGAGAGACAGAGAAGGGATGGCTGATGGAGCAAAAGTCCCAGAACAACAAAGAAGAGAAGACTTTGCAGCACAAGTAAAGAATTCTAAGGGGAGAAACACCTTAACCATAGATACTAGAGAGGGAGCAGGGGAGGGTGCAGATTAGCTTGTAAGATTGAGGGAACATCCTAGATATCTACCCAAGAGAAAGGGAAGCGCATGTCCACATAGAGACGCATACACAAATGTTATGGCAGCATTATTCGTTCCAGATAAAACGTGGAAATCACCCAAACGTCTATCAACTGGTGAATAGACAGGCTGAATGTGTTATAGCCATCCAATCCCACAATAAAAAGGAAGCAACTATTGATATGGGCTGCTTGGGGGAACTTCAAAAGCATTCTGCTAAATGAAAGAAGTAGACACAAAAGACTGCGTATTGCATGCTTCCAATGATGTGAACCATCCAGGAAAGGTAACTCTCTAGAGATACAGAACAGATTAGCAGTTGCCTGGGCCTTCATGTGGGAATGAGAGTGACTGCAAGAGGGTGGTTTTCTCTCTAAAGTGATGGGAATGTTTGAAGGTTGACTGTGGTGCTAGTTGTATGACGCTGTCAATACACTAAAACTCATTGAATTGTACACATCAGATGGGCAAATTTTATGGTATGCAAATGGCAAATCATACAGTGGTTTTAAAGTTGGGGGGGTAATAAGTCAACAAAATGCTTCCCATTTCTGCCATTGTTCTCTCAGAGGTACGAATCATATGCTGAGACTAAGGAGTGCAGTGAGAAGGGGGGTGAGCTGCGGAGAGCGGAGAGAAGGGCTGCAAAGCCAGTGCAGGAGCACTGACAAAGCTGACGTGCAGAAGGCCATGCTGGTCAGGCTGAGGGTCCAGTCCGGAATGGAGACCATGCATTAACTACAGTATAATATTGTTCATCCCTGCTCCCCTCAGAAACCCAAGTGCCTATGCAGAAAAATAAATAAATAAATAAATAAAAGAACAATTGGCTTAAACCAGACTTGGATTTTGCTAAGTGGATGGAAAAAGAGACAAGGAAGTTGAGGACGTTGGCAGGAATGGGGTCCATGTGATCATGCATCTCTGTGGCCAGGGAAGGCATCAACACGAGGGCACTGGGGTGCGGCTTTGGGACCAAGGCACAGGGGAGAATGCAGAGAGCAGAGTCCCCAGGTCACCGGCTAGGTCCAACTGGTGGGAGTGAGGGGCTGGGAATATAGGCAAGTGGATTCCGTATATGCAGGACCCTTTACCTTTCTTCCCTCAACCGGTGCTGTCCTTTTGGAAGTAGGGTACTCGGCCTGAGCCTGCTGTGCTATGTACTGTGGCCAGAGCTCAGGCCAGAACATACAGCCGCTCCGTTAGGAAAGGTGCTCTGTGGAAGCAGATGTTTTATAATCTTCAGCAGCTTGGAGCAGTGGTTTAGAGCAGGGGTTCTATAGCCAATACATCTGTTTTTCAACCCTGTGTCTGCTACTTCCTAGGTATGAACCTCAGAAAAGTCACTTCAATATTGTCAGCATTAATGCAAATACTCTCTTATGTGCAAATACGGACAATAAAAAGATAGCCCTTTTAGGGCCATTGTGAAAATCCAGTGGAGCTCTGCTGGAAAGCCTGAGCTGGTTCCTGGTGTGAAGAGCCCTCTGGCACATGCTCACTGTCATTGGTGGTACAGCCCCAACTGGTACTGAGCTCAGTCTTCACCCACAGCCCTACAGCTATGCGACAAGGGTTGCTGTCAGCCAGCAGTTGGGTGTGGGACCCAAGAGCAAACTTGCACATTTATATGTATGACATTTCATCTTGTAAATCTCAGCCTCTTGGTCCAGCCTAAGGATCTGTGTTTGATCCCAGCTCCTCAGGAACAGCTCCTCAGCCTCCTGCAACTGTGTATTGTCCTGTCTGCAAGCAGTTGCCTGTGGCCCTGCCCAAAGTCACCTAGAAATCTCAGCTCCTTGGTCCCAGGGGTCTGTGCCTGGGGACCTGGATCATTCACCCAAGGAAGGAAAATACAAAAATACACAAACTGGTGAGTCTTCCAGGGCTGTGGGGGTGGGACATCTCCAATATCTGGTGCCTCCCTGGGGCCCAGAGCCTCCTGTCCTTGGTCAGCAGGGCCCCTCTGGCAGCAGAGATAATGGCCCCCCAGCTTTCCTGCAGAGGGATCTTCCATTCACGCTCTGAATCCTGCAGGAAGGAGGATCGATGCTTTCTGTGTCTCCCGGAGACCGACTGCACATTCCTGCAGAACTATTGACAGCCTCGCCTCTCTCTTCCATCTTCCACACTTCATTTGTGAAAAGAACTGTAATTACCCTGGAGGAGTCATCGGAGGAAAAGTGTACAAATTGAAAAGGACTGGAAGTGGGCACCTCTGCAGAAAACACTTTCCATATTGAACCCTTCTCTCCCAGGCCTGTGCACTCCCAGTTGCCTGGATCTTGGATTTCTGCTGCAGACTGTGGCAGGCTTTGTGCCCACTCTGACAATGGGCATTTGACACAGAGGGCAGCGAGATTAATGAAAGACCCGGCTTTCCATTCCTTCCTTCAAGGGCTAACTACATTCTTTTAAACTCCTACTGCTAAATAGCTTGGACAATTAATAAAGCTTCAGTTGTACTTCACTTTTTCTCTCTTTTCTTCCCACACAGTTGGTTGTTTACACTGCCTCAAACTAACCATCCAGTGGCCTTGTTATCTGGTCCAGAGACTTCTCTCTTGCCAAGTGTGGAGTGTTTGGGGATTTGGAGAAGAAAAGGTCCCTCTTAGTAGGAGAGTATCTGAGGACAAGATGTTGAAAGCTTTGCCTCAGGCCTTGCAAGGTGACCCCGGGCCAACCCAAGTCCCCTGTCCTGCTCCCCGTCAGATGGTGCCTTTTGACTTTGGGCCTATTCTGACTTGGGAACTGTATCCAAAAGGTTTTCAGATACTATTTTTATTTTCAGATTTTAGAAGATTTATACCAGATTTTACCACAGTATTTCACATATTAGATTTTCAGATTAGGGGTATTCAGCCTGCATTACTTTCTTAGTGCTGCCATTACAAACCGGGCGGCTTTTCACAGAAATTTTTTCTCTACAGTTCTGGGGACCAGAATTGAGGTACCAGCAGGGTTGGTTCCTTCTAATGGCTCGGAGGGGAAATCTGTACATGGGTCTCTCCTTGCCTCTAGTGGCCACTGGCAATCCTGCAAGACTCCAGTCCCTGCCTCCATCTCCCCTTGTCTTTCCCTCTCTGTGTCTCTGGGTCTTCTCTTCTGTGTCTCTTATAAGGATATCACTGTTGAATTTAGGGCCCACCTATGTGATTGCCTTATCATTACCTCAGTTACATCTGTGAAGACTCTTCTCCAAATATTCACATTCCAAGATTCCAGGTGGACATATCTTTGGGGGACAAAATTCACAGTTATAGAACACAACACAATGTATGTGAACCTGGAACTCAGAATTTGGGCTGTTTCCGGTCCTCACACTCTGCCCAGCCTTGGAGAAGACCTTCCTCCTGAGCCTGCAGCACCTGCCATGTGGCAAGAGGGGGCAGCCATGGTGCAGGTGGAGAGGGGGCAATGTGAGTGTGGCCATGGCAGCAATGGGGTCAGGGTGGTCTCCCCTCATTCACAAGCTCCTTGGCTGCCTGCCCTGCATAAGGGAGCCCTCAGATACCAGCCAGGGCTTGCAGAAGTTGCTCAGGACCCTCTGCTCTCCATCTATTTCCTCTTCACTGTGCCCCTCCCTCTCTGATCTCCCAACTCCAGGGCACAGAATTCAACCCAGCCTCAGCCCTCCCACCAGTCTTGACATTGGAGTTCCATTGTCCCACAGCCCTTCTGAGCTTCCTCCTCAGCCCCGATGCTTCTGCTATCTTGGATGACAGCCCTAGATCAGAAGGATCTATTGGGAGTGTGTGTTTGGGGCCAGGACCTGTTCTAAACACTTGCTCTACGCCAGCTCACTTAAGCTTCATCACGGCCCTACATGGAGGACGCTGTTACTACCCGCTCTGCTTTATAGATGAGGAGACTGAGGCACAGAGAGGCCGGCTAATTTGCTTATGGCAGTTCCTCCACCTTGCTGCTTCAACACTTGGGCCCGTGCATTTTTGTTATGGTGACAGCTGGGTGCATGACAGGATGTGTAGCAGCATCCCTGGCTCCACTCCTACATGCCAGAAGTGAGGGAAGCGCTTTGCACTCTTCAATCAAAAATGTCTCCAGATATTGTCAAATGTCCTTGATGTGGGATAGGAGTGAAGTCACCCCCCGTGGGGAGGCACCAGCTTCGGGTCATACACAGTGAAGAGCAAAGCCAAGACGACAGCCCGAAGTCTACACTTGTCCATCTCTGTCTGCTTGAGCCTGCCCTCAGCTCGATTCCACACTGGCACTGAGGTCCAAATCAAAGGTACCCTAGGCCTGGTGGAATACAGGTCCACCCTAACCTTTCACTGAACCCCCTGGGGTCAGCTGAGCACCTGAGGCCAGTGCACACTCTTTTGAACAGCATGGGGCTCTTTATCTCTGCAGCTCCTGCTTGGCCAGGCCAGCGTCTGGGCCTGAAGACCACAGCTCCCCATATACCATGACCTGGTTTCATAGGCCAACCCTGGATTCTCTCTCACCTCCTATCCTCCAAGCGGGCTGTACAGTGCTGTCCTGGACCTCAACCTGCCTTCTTCGTGACATGTGAGATTGCCACTGTACTCACAGGATGGGGCAGGGGTGACCTCTCAAGTTCCTTCCACCCTGGCTTATGCTGGTTCTAGAAATGGTTAGGGGTTTTGGTGTCTATGGACAGGGGTAATTACATGTCAAGCTAATTGCCCCTGCTAGTCATGGCTCATGGCCCTTGGCTCAGGTCCATCTGTCCGTTCTCCATCCACAAAGAAGAAAGGCTAGGATTAAACTAGGGGAGACAGAGAAGGTTATCAGATTCTCTCCCTCCCTCCTGATCTTTCCCTTTCCTCCTCTCTCTCTCTCTCTCTCTCTCTCTCTCACATACACACACACACACACACACACACACACACACACACACTCGTGTGTACAGTGATTGTGAAAAGCCCTACATGTCTTTACCAAGAGACCTTCTACACTTGATTCCATAATGAACAAAAAAGCACTGATCATGTCATTCTCTGGGGAAACATACCCGTTCTTTCTAAACACACAGTGTCTCCGAGGCGCTAGCTGCTTTTCATCGCCTGCTATAATCGCTCGTTTTTTTATTGGCACATAAAAGGGCTTCCTGTAAAACATATTAAAGCTTCCGATTCTGAATGAAAAGCACTTGATGTAAAAATCTCCCCATGAACAGAAGCCACAGTGAAGGTGGGGCTGATGGGATTTTCCCTGTGTGGAAGGGAGGGAATATGCTCCTGGGTGGCCGAGCACCACCCCTCAGGCCGAGCAAAGCATCCCAGGGAGGGACACAGCTCGACCAGACCCTCCTGGGCTCCAGGTGTTTACAGTGTTCAGAACTGAGCCAGGGGATCCGGAGCCCCAGGCAGACATGACACCAGGCTTCCAGGTGCCAGCTTCATTTTTTTCTGAGTCTTCAAATTCAGATGATTCAGAAAAAAGCCTGTTATTACCTTCATATGTAAACAAACATAGCAATATCGAAGAGTAGAATACAAAAAATAGATGCATTTTAAAAATTAAAATACAGGATTTCAGAGGAGCTATCTGGCTGTGCCTTCTAGCAGGGTTGTGTAGCAGCAAAGTTTGAGCAGCACTGACGTTTGGAGCCAAGTGCTGATTCCTCAGCATGACCCTCAGAATCCTTTACAGCCTAGCTCCATGGCTGGGGTGGAAAAGTCCACCCACCTGGAGCACAAGCTCCTGAATGCAGGGACAGAGGCTATCAGCCTGCCATGGCACCTGTTGTACCCAGTTACTCCAGCGGCCTAATGTAGAGCAACCATCAAACAAATGCACAAATAATGAAGTAAATGGAGGGGTGCAGGAGCGCATCACCTAATGTCCCTGCTGAGTTACCCACTCCAGCCAGGCAGCTCCTCACGCTTTCTTACTCCCAACAGGCCCTTCACCTCATCCTCATCTTAGGAAACTTCCGTTCATCCCTTTAACCCTAGAGCCAAGAACACTCTTCTCTGAAGCTACACTAACTCCTCCCACAGAGATCATCACACCTCCTTGATGCACCCAACATGATCTGAGGACTCTTCTGTTATAAGTGTAATTTTATGATTAGACACCTATCTCCTGCATTAGGAAACAACATCTCCGAGGCAGAAAACAACCCTGTATATTTTTGCATTGTGGATACCTGGCACATAATAGTTGAATAATAAACTGAGTTAGATAAGTTAAATTCAGGAGCAAGGCTTGAGACAAAGTGAAAAAGTAAGAGGGTAAACAAAGTTTGACTACTGTCTGAATCTGTCTTGTTGTTAAGACTAACCCTAACCCTAACCCTAACCCTAGCCCTAACCCAGGTAACTTATAACAAAGAGAAGTTTATGGTGCATGGCTCCGGAAGCTGGAAAGTCCAAAGCATGGTATCCACACCTGTTCAGCTTCTGGAGAGGCCTCCTTGCTGCACCATAATTTATCAGAAGGCATCTCACAGCAGGACAGAGCTGGATACGCTAGCACAGTTCTCTGCTCTTTTTCTTATAAAGCCACTAATGTCATCATAACCTCATTTGTCTTCGTTATCTCTTGAAGGCTCCACCTCTAAGTGCCACTAACGCACGTCTCCAGGAATCGAGCTTCCACAAATGAAAGTTGGAGGACACATTCAAACCACGGCATCTGTGAAGATTCTGGTCTGCATGTCAATGGTGTGGTGGCAGTGCTTGGGCCTACGGACTTGGACCTGAAGTTAGCATCACCTGTCTAAAGCCAAACAAGACCTGAGGCAGCTGCAGTTCCGTGGCAGGTGCTTTCTTCTGCATTTTCTAATAAAATGGACATCTGGAGCCACATGTCTCGTCCAGGTATAAGAGGCTGTCCCTGGCTCCACCCCACTCCCTCTCAGACCACAGGGCCTGGGTCACCTTCTCCTCGTGGATCCTTCCTGAGCTGCTCAGAGCACTGGAAATAGTCTTAAGAGATAGGTACTATCATCATGTCCATTTCACAGAGAGACTGAAGCACAGAGCGGTTAAACAACATGTTTAGGGTCACACAGCCAGAAGACAGAGGAATTCCAGAATTGAATTTATGCAATCTGGCTGCAGAATAAGGATATATAGCTGCATCTTAAGTTTCATTGTATCTACTTTTCTTTAGATCCAGGTTCTCTAAATAGTGGTCAGCAGTCAGAAACATCAGCCTTATCTGGGAACTAGTTAGGGATGCACATTCTTCCAGCACCTTGAACACACACATCGGAAACTCTGTGGTTGGGACTTAGAAAACCCTCAGTGGATTCTAAAGCTTGAGAAACATGACTTTAAAGGATTCAATTGAAGTAGTTCATAAAATTCTTGGCCCAAAATTCAGAAATGTTAGCACTTTTCATGACCAGCTTTTTGTTTGTTTGTTTTTGTTTTGTGAGCCAGAATCTTGCTATGCAGTTCAGGCTGGACTTAAAGTTGCTACGTAGACCAGGCTGGCCTTGAACTTGAGGCAATCCTCTTGCCTCAGCCTCCCAGGTGCTGGGATTACAGGCGTGCACTACCATGCCTGGCTTTGACCAGCTGTTTTGATAACTGTTGTGGTGAATAGAAAAACACCCACCTCCTTGGTAAGTTGCTCTATAAACATACATAAATTAAATTAGCAAAAAAAGTTATCCTGGTGCAGCCTGGAGAGAGAGATATTGACAAAACCCCCATGGCGCACACACCTGGCACCTAGCACCTGACCTGCCAGTGTGTGTGCAGCTGCCCAAGGGGCAGGATCCATCTTGTCACTGGAAGTACTTGGTTTCCTCCTCCATGAACCTGGTGTAGTAGTTGGGTAAGATGTTTCCCTGCTGATCCTCCGCCTGGCTTTGGAGCTGGGCCCAGCCTCTCTTCCCTCTGGGGGCCTAGTGGCTGCCCACATGGCCTGCTTGCCCTGAAGCATTGGCGCCCAGCCTCTGGATTCCCATGCTTGCTCAGGAGTCACAGAGACACTTCCCCGCAGGCACAACCTGCCCCCCCCTTGTCACTGCATGTCACCCTCAGTGGCGATGTGCCTTCTCTTCCTTGGCCTGGGTGTATAATTGGCCTGGCATTACCCAGCAGTCTCTCGGGAATTGCTTCTGTCAGGAGTGTAACAAGCTTATCTGTTTAGCCTGAGTTATGTCACCATGTGCTCAGTGTAAATCTGACCGCCTTCCTGATGTGCTGGGCCTAGATGGATTTGTGAATAATTCCACCACCACAATTATTTTACAATTTTGAATCTTCCCTGGCAACTTAATATATAGTTTGCAGTGAGAAGCTGCATAAATCAGGACTCCAAGGGCTTTCCAGCCAGCCCAGGACTAGCAGTCACACTTGAGAGGGGCTGGTGAACCCTACCCACGTGCAGTGGACATAAGGCTGGGTTTCTGCCCAGACCCCAGGCCACAACCCCAGCTGCAAGCTGCCATCCTTCGAAGGGGCCTTTTCAGAACTCTCTGGGTAGGCCTTAGTGGTTTCCGTTGATTTCTGCCTTTATAAATGGATATGAGGGACGACAGTGGGTTCATCTCGCATCCTGGTTGTAGAACCGTTCTCCAATCTCTCTACGCTCTGAGGCATCCACAAGTGTTCACTGAGTAGACAGAGCTGGCAGAGGCTGTGGTTCCTCTGTTTCAGCATTTCTTTTCTTTTTTTTTTTTTGGTACCAGGAATCGAACTCACGACCCTGCACTTGCCAGGCAGGCGCTGTGCCACTGAGCCATATCCCTGGCCCTGTTTCAGCATTTCTCCAAGTCTGTTCCTGGAGGTGCCTCAGGGGCTGCCTTGGAGGCAGCAAGGGGGCAGGGATAGGAGCTGGGCTTTGCCCACTTGCCAGTCAGGCCAGCTCCCTTTTGTTTATGTTACATATTGGGCTTCTGCCGGAATAAAAGTTTTGAGCTCCTTCAAAGATTGAGTAATCGATAATCAAATATCAAACCCCTTTGTTTTATAGAAACTTGGAAATTGGAGAAAAGTGACAAAATGACTCTGTGTGTGTATGTGTGTGTGTGTGCTGCTATGTATCCCAAAGGGCCTTGTGCATGCTAATCTAAGTAAGTTTGCTGTGTAGCACATGCACTAGAAAACGGGCTCTGCATTAGATCCCCCAATCTAGCTTTTTTCACTCAGTAGTTTGTGCAATCTTGAACTAAACTCAATAACCCGTCTGAGCCTTGGTTTCCTCCTCTGTAAATGGGAATAATAATAGACTTGTCATGCAGATTAAATAAAGTCGTGTGTAAAGTGCCCAGCCCAGCATCCATCACATAATATATACTTAATAAATCAATTAACATTAGCTAATGTAATTAACTCAGGTCTGCTAAGCCCAGATGGGACAAGAACATGTGTTGCAGGCTATTTTGCGGTACAGTCCATCCAGCGTAGAGTAAGCAAAAAGGAAATTTCCCCAAACTGAGCACCTCATACCTGCCTGGCTCTTGTCATCTCATTTCCTCAATCAGCAAGTAGGGTAGAGTTGGGGCTTTCTGGTCTGTTGTTTGAGGGAAAGAAGATTCTGCTCCAAGATGCAGGGTGACCTAGGCACTCCGGGGACCTTCCCTGAATGGTCTGGCTTCCCTAGACCAGACACCCACGGGTTCTGCTGGCACTTGGATGGGCTATTAGCAGTTCTCCAACCATGTTGGCTATTTTCCCCACGCACGTCTTATTAGCAGACTTTATTTGGTGTTTGTACTGCCTTTTGACCACGTTTGCTTTTATAGCTTTCTACTTCTGCACTCTGTCCCATTAGCTGTCTTCTTGCCCGGTTTTATTTTGCTTTCCTGCTCTCTCTACTGCTGTGAGTGATGAGAGAGATTCAAGGGGCCATGCATGAGTGGGGGTGGACAGCCCACAGGACAGAGGACAGTGACATTCTTGGCCAGCTTTAAGTCAGTTAAAAAGTTAAAGTTGTTCTTCTTGTGTACATATGGGGAGGGATTGTTGATATTCATTTATTCACTCATTCATTCTTACTTAATGCATAGGTTTCAAGCTCTTGTAGGTACAGAGAGGAGCAAGCTAGACACTATCTCTGCTGTTTCGGAGCTCAGAGAGCAGCAGGATAACCTAGCTGTGGGCAGGGAGTCGGAGCCCAAGTAAGGGAGGTCTTTATGACTGCTCGGAGCACCTTGCTGGCCTCATCCGAGTCCAGCTCTGGACATAACCCAGGTCTCTGCAAAATATGCTGAATGAACACCCATGAGAACATAATGGTTTCCAGCACAACTGCCACTGTGTCTTCACTAACATGACCTATCCTGTCTCAGAGCCGTGTGATCTCCCTAGCCAGGGTACCCAGGCCTGCCACCAGCTGCCTAGGTGCTCTCTGCAGCTGTCTCCTTGCTTCCTTCCTCAGTGCTGCTGGAGGTCCTTTCCTGGGGGCGTTTGCCCAGCTTGCCTTGGGACAGTGTTCCATCTCCAGCCCACTCTGGAAATTGCCCAGTTTTCCTTTTTCTGGATTTTATCCAGGACCTGCAGAACCCAAGCTGAGACAAGGACAAGCAAAAGAACAAAAACTTCTGCCATTTTAAATACTTGCAATCACACACACACACAGATACACACACATGCAAGTACCATGTCATATCTGTACACAGATAGGCACGGACAGCTAAACAGACATGTTTGCTTTCTAAGAGGCACCTGAAAACACACACACACACACACACACACACACACACACACACACACACAGAGGCAGAGGCAGAGAATGCATTCATGCAGTCACTGAATACTTATAGAGAACCTACTATGCCCCAGACACAGCCAGGCACAGATCATAGCAAGGGCTATAAACAGACAGAGCCTCTGAATTATGGAGCTTGTTGTTGAGGAGACAAGGAAGAGACAATTTAATATAAAAATAATTACATAATAAAAATTGGAAACAAGTCTATGGGAGGAAAATAATAGGACACGAGTGGAAAAGCAGCAGGGAATATGCACTCGGATGTCAAGGAGTAGGGGACACATGGCAAGGGGTTTTGAGGCCTAGAGAATGCATATGGGGACCTCAAGGAGCAAGAGGGATCCGATCCAGTCAAGGCTTTCGAAGGTGGGAGTCATCGTTCACATGAACACAGACCCTGCACACACACAGTGAGACGCACTACACATGGGCGTGTGCAGCCAAGCATTCCCACTACTCATACACAGAGGCATGTAGTTTTCATATGCACCCTGAGGTACATGTACACATGTGGACAAGCACATGCACATGCGTACACACAGCTGGATCACCAGTACACAGATACCTACATGAAGACGGACATAGCGGAGACAAGTATGATGTAACAGGAACACAGGCTGAGAGGCACCTCGCACACACCAGACGCACAGGAGAGCCTTCACACATGCAGATACTCACATGTTTTCCCAAACACGAACAGACCAGGCAAGAGTGCCCTGTGCCTGCACCCTCCCTCCTGCCATGCACACATGGAACATGCAAGGAAACAGCGTGTGCTGCTCAAGAGCTGCAGAGAGCTCAGCGACTCCTGAGCCTGGTATCATTAAAGTCAATGGCTATTAAGGAGCTAATCCCTCATTGAGTTCTCTGGACAGTGGGGACATAATCCGTGGCCTCCTCCGTTTCTGTGCAGCTTCGAAAGGATTCGGGGAGTGAGGACAAGCGATGGGAGACTGGGAATCTCGGAGCCCTTGACACTGTTAAGCCTTTCCTCGTCGGCTTCTCCTCCCCTGGGCTGTCGGCAGATGTGAATCTCATGCTACAGAGGGGTCTTTGCTCCATAATGCATTTTCCTCTGCCTTTCTTTGGAGATTAGACAAGTGTTCCGCTGGCCCTCAAGGCCCACCAAAGTGCTCTGCAGCCAGCTGGGGAGGGACTCTTGAGTTCTGGACAGCTCTCTGCACCGGTGGGTGGACAAGGAGGGATAGGAAACCTTGCTTTCTAAGGGGATGTGGCCCAGCCAAGGGTGCCAAGAGATTTGGCCAAAGTAACCAATTCATTAAGCAAAATAAACCTCAAAAAAGGGTCCTGTTTGGGAGCAGTGTGAACTAAGCATCAGCTGAGCCACCCAGACAAACAGACTCTGTTTTGTCATCTATAAAATGGGTTTAACAATCCACGCTTCTACCTCATCAGGCAGATAAAGAAGATAGCAATCCCCTAGCTCCTTCCCAGGATCTTTAAGACATCCCTGAGAACCAAGCCCTCTTACTACCCTTCCTAAACTTATCCTTGGCCCCTCCTACGCAGCAGTCTGTCACCCCAATCAACTTGACATTCTGCAAACACATGCTGCTCTTTCTTGTTGCCATCCCTTCGCCTGTGTTGTTCATGCTTCTTGAAACACCCTCCAGCATGCATGCACTCAGTAAATCACTTCTGCCTCAGAAAGACTCACCTGCCATGTGGCCTCCTCCCTGGGACCTTGACCTTGAACCCAAGCTGCACCGATGTCCCTCCCTTTGCAGTCCTTGCTCAGGGTGTTGGATTGAGCAGCTTGCCCTTACAGCAACTGTCTCACCACATGGTCCTGCCCCATTTGGAGCCCTCTAAGGAACTGTCCCGGCCCCCTCCACATCCCCGGGTGTTGAGGACCTCTTGTAAGGTGCTGCATGGGCCATTCAGCATGGTGAAAATAAAAGGACATGGCCATTGTTGAAAGACAGCCTTTTCAAAAGCCAGATACAGAACTCCTCCTGGGAGAAGAACCACCTTTGTCCAGGAAAGTGCCTTCAAACACTTTGGGGACTGAAGAAGATGAAACCCTCTGCTGTCCTCCCAGGTTAGCCCATGGCAAGAATAAACTGGAAAGTGTACGGTAAAAGAGAAAAACAGAGGGAAATTTCTCCACAAAATCAAGTGGAAGAACTTGGAGTTCAGAACTGGGATCCAAGAGTGTAGAGGGAGGAGTGGTAGAGAGGAAGGACCTACCAGGATAGGGGTTCCTCGCGGAGTGCCTGAAGGACTTCGAACAGCAGACTTTCAATGTGTGTCCTGTGCCGGGCAATGCCTCCAACCCCCGTTGCCAGCTGCCAGACTTCAGTAAAGTCAGCTCTGCACAGATTTCTTGGGCAGGTGATACTCAGAGGAGGGAAACAACACCACCCACAAGCAGCAGGACTCAGTGCTGCTTGGACGAGCTAGGGCAGTAACCATCAGGGTCCCTGTCAGAACAGTCCAGAGGCACAGGCAATGGGAGTGAGCGGGGAGAGTAAGCAGGTTGGTTTCCACGAGACAGTGGGCTTGGAAAGATTGGACATGCGGACTCAGCTAATGGGGTCTGGTGGGGGTAGAGCGGACCAATACCATCCCTGACAAATCCCAGGGTCGGGAGGCCCCAACGACCCTGGCCCATACCCGTGCCTGAGCTAAAGCGGGCTGAGACTCTGTTGAGGCAGTTGCACCCTTTCAAAGGCTACTGTCACAGCCCCTGAGCAGCTGCCTCCTCCTGGCTGCTGGGGGCCCACACAGCAAGCAGGAGGCTCAAAACACGCCCATCACGCCTGCCCCTGGGGAGGCTGAGCAGAGTTCACTCCGCTCGCAGGCACTCAGCACATCTATTAGATTAGATTGAGCAATTACGCTTGGTTTAGAGGAGGGGTGATGGAGCAGGAGGCGGGCGAGTCGGGGAAGGGAACGCAGATGGGGCGCTCGCGCGCGCGGCAGCGCTGATCCTTACTTACGGCCAGCAGAGCCTGTGCGCCCCGCCGCCAGGCCGCCCTGCCTCCCTGAATGCCGAGCGGGGAGGACTGAGGACGGCTGGGGTCTCTGGGACCTCTCCAAGTCAGGATGCACTGGGGGGGGGGCAACTCTCGGATCAGGGGGTATGAGAAAGCACGAGCCACGGAGGCAGACGGCCGGCAGACTTGCCGCTGGCTGATCGGGGAGGAAGGTGCAAGGAGTGGCTTAACATACGGAAGAGCTTAGGAGAAACTCCCCAGGGACCACATTCCCGGGAAAGAGAAAGAAAACAACTCGCTCGCTCACTCAACAAATATTTATCAGGCACCTGCTAGGTGCCAGTTCTTGTTTTTTATGGGGAGAATTCAGGAGAGCAATTAGGTTGAAATGTAAGAGTCTGGACAAAGAGCAGAGCCCTGAATCTGAATCGCGAACTTGGGGTTCAAGTGCCTGTATTTCCTCTTGATCAAGAGAACATGGTGGAATAAGCATCTTTGACTGGCTCAGGAGGTGGGGCAGGGCAAGAAGCCAAAGGTGGAAGTAGGAAATGAACTTGGAAGTGGCAGTGGCAGCCTGACTAATGAGCCTTCTGTGCCAGCCCAGCAGAGCCCCTGTGCCCAGGGCTGCTGCCAGCCACTTCTGCAGACAGTGATGGAGGCCTTTTGTGCTCAGACCTGCTGAGCGACACCACAAGCGTGCTGGAGATGGCTTGGAGGAGAGGGCTGGGGGTGTCAAAAGACAGGGTGGGGGCAGCAAGATGAAGTCAAGGCTGCACGCACTGGGGGCTCTGGTGCAGGAGTGAGGTGATCTGGCGGCAGCTCCCATCTGAGCCGCTCCAGCTCCCAAGCGTTTGGAGTGGGCCCCTCAGGCAGCCCTGGGGAGGGAAAGGAGGATTCTACTCCTGAACAGGGGAGGGAGCATCCAGGGGAGCTGGCTGAGGCCTGGGGCAGGCTGCTAGCACTGCAGGCACCTTGGTGCAGAGCATGCTTCTGCCCTGGGTATTCTCCTGGTCTCCCTCTCCCCCATACCATTCCTGCTTGGCCAGGTTGGAAACCAGGCGAGGGAGTGAGTAGAAGGGACAGAGGCCAGGCAGATGGGGGCGAAGGGAGTGGCAGAAAGAAGAGAAACGGAACATCATATTTCCCCATATGGTGCTTTGTAGAAACATGTGGCTACGGTGCCCTTTTCTCCTTTCCCTTAGAAGAGGCTATGGCCCATTTTTACGGTAACGTTTCTTTGGGTTGAGGAAGAGGCCAGTGGCCCAGGGACAGGGACCACTTATCACACCAGGGGAAGAGAAAAAGCCAGAAGAGGAGGAGGAGGACTGCCAAGGGCCCGGTCTGATCAGAGACTTCAGCCCCATCTCAGCAGTTCTTTGTTAGCTGTCGGACATACTCAAACACACTCGCCCTGTGCTGGTGGCAGAACTGTAAAGGTAGAAGGAATTGTGGAGACTTTGGGAGAGGACTACAGCTTGGTCCCATTGATGCCTATTCAACTGGCAAAAATCAAGAAACAGACTGAGACCTGATGTGGAAGAGGATGTGGGCCCATGTGAATTCACTGCTGAGTACAAATTGGCACAAAATTCGGTAACAAAATTTGACACGGCCTTGTACAATTGAACAATTCAAGCACCTCGAGGCCCTGTGACTTTACTTGTAATGTGTGTACCCAGGCACTCTGGCACCTGAGCCTGGGAATACGGGCACAGGGACGCAGAGCAGGGAGCTTACACACACTGGAATCTGGAAGCAGCCCAGACGATCAGTGCAGGAGGAATAAGCAATAAATGGAGGCAAAACTCAACGGTGCAATAGGGAACAATGAAAAATGGACAAACTGCACCTGTACAGAGTAACTCGGATAAATCCTAGACACAACGTGGGCTGAAACAGCAAGTCTCAGAGGATCACAAACATTATTTTATAAAGATCGAAAAGAAGCCAAACGTAAAGTTAATTGTTTAGACATGCGCACATATGTTCATGTGTGGGAGGAAGGGAGGAGGGGAGGAGAGAGGGAGGGGAGACTGGGAGAAACACAGAGTCAGTGCAGCGACTACCTGTCGGCACAGGAAGGACAATAGCGTTAGGAAAAAGCACATAGGTAGATGTAAGTTACTGGTCATGTTCTAATTTGGGGGCTTCATGGGCTTTTTAAAATTATGTCGTTAAGCCAATGGAAAAAGTAAAAATAAAAGAGGGTCAGATCAAGCAAAGTGTTCCATGAACAAAAGATTATGACTAATACGATTTTGGGCTATCAGGTAGCAGAAAGTAATCTAGAACCCCCCTTGTGGGTCCATTTTGAGGCCGGCCCATCCCTTGTGCTCTGGTGTCCTTGGCCCTACCCTGCACCTTTCTGACTGTCCCTTCCTTCCTCTATTCACATCCCCTGGACATCAGTTTGAGCTTGGCCTAAAAGTGCCTCAGAAAGCAAAGGCATGAGAAGGGAGGCCCCTGCAATGAGAGACCATCACTATCTGATTTCTTGCTGCATCCCCAGACCCACCTTAGGGAGGGCTGCGAGATACAGCCAGGAGCAGGTGGAGGATGGGCTGCTCCTTCCTGCCTGGACCTGGGCCTGGTCTCTCGGCTCCCAGATCCTCTGGATCCCCTTACTGTCTGTGATAGGGAGTGGGGTGCTCTCGAAGAATGACAGCTTCAGGAATCATCGCGTTTCCTCTCCCCACTATCCCTGGCTGCATCCATAGCACCTTCTGCCCTCCTGTCCTTCCTTCCCTCTGATGTGCTCGCTGTGCGCATGCCGTGTGCTATTCCAGACACAGCAGTGGGTGAAGGGATCGATATCCTTGGCCTTGGGGAGCTGGTATTTTTGGTGAGGAGGAGGGAGAGTGTAGAAACAGACAAAAAGATAAATATGAAAAATATTCAGCTTAACATGCCTATGGGAGTAAGTGTTACGGAGGAAAAGGCAGAGAAGGGATGTATGGGGTGGGCAGGAGGGCCTGAGGTTCTAAAGAAGGTCTTGTGGAGGCGCTGAAAGAGGAGAGAGTGAGTCCAGAGGGTGTCTGCGAGTCTCTGAGGCATAGGGAGCAGCCAGTGCAGGCTTGAGGTAACAGAGGCTGGTGGGTTGAAAGACCAGTCAGGTGTGCTGGAGGGGGGGTGGGGCTGGGGGTGGGAGAGGACATGGCCTCAGAGATGGCCTTGGAAGGAGTTTGGCTTTGACTTCGAGTGAGAGAGTCACTGAAGGGTTTTAAACAGAAGGATGTCTTCAGCCAATGTCAACAGGGGCAAGGACCGATGGAATGGGAACATATAGAGAGACTGAGATCACATCCCATAGGGAAATGGTGGCCATCCGCACCGGTGTGCGGCAGCAGAGGTCGTAAGAAGTGGTTAAATTCTGGGTGCACTTTGGAGGCCGAGCTGGCACAGCTCTTGCAGGTGCGACCACAGTGTGAGAAGGAGCAACGGTGATAGGTTTGGGCCCTGAACACCTCAGTGCTTAGAGCTGCTGCCTGCTGAGATATCATAGCTGTGGGTGGCACGGGTCCTAGGGACAGCAGTCCTGTTCCTGATATGTTCCACCAAGGTGACTATCCCAGAGGATGGCCAGGGGAAAATAAAGGGGTAGGTATTGATCTGGAAAGAGAAAGCGAGTCTTCTCTGGCTATAGCTCCAGAACACTCAGTCTCAACCTCCCTTTATTGATCACATCCACTGGGCCTGCAGGGAGACAGGGATCACCTCCTGAGCCTCTCAGTTTTTCGGTGTCCACTATAGGGCCTAGTTCACAAGAAGCGGTGAATGAACGAATGAATGAGTGAGTGAGTGAATGAATGAATGAATGAATACAGAAATAACTGATACCTATGTATGGTCTAGAAGGAGGAGGTACGGAAATGTACCTCATAACCATGGGTACATTTTCAGAGGGGTCTTTGAGAGCTGGTGACACCCACCCTCTCTGAGTCTACTCAGCTACTTGTGCTCTGCATGGAAATGGATGGGGGAGGGTGTCAGGGCAGGCAGTGTGGATGAGGTTGGATTTCAAGCACTCCCGTGGACATCAGCTCTCCTGCACCTGCTCACAGACCCCAGGGATGGGCCAGATGTCTGCACAGGCTTGGCTCCTGAGCAGAGGCAGAGCCCCCTCCAGGGTTCCTGGGGCCTCCTGCCCCCGCCCCGTCTTGAATAAGTCAGTTAGCCTAGTGGGTGTTTGAACATTTTTTAAAAGTTGCTATGGCTTGAAAGTGTCACCAATGTGATTAATTAAAAATTTAGTGTTGAGATGTGGGTCTTTATGCGGTGATAAGGAGCTGGGCATGGTGGTGGTGTATGTCTGTAATCCCAGCACTCTGGGAGGGTGAGGCAGAAAGATCAAGTTTGGGTCTAGTCTGGGCAACTTAGGGAAACTGTCTCAAAATTTAAAACAAAATTCAAAAGGCTGAGCATGGAGCTCAGAGCAAAGGCCTTAGGTTCACGTGCCAGTACCAAAGAGTGAGAGGAAGGGAGGGAGAAAGAGAGAGAGACAGAAAGAGGAATAGGTCATTAGGTCGTGAGGCTCTGCCCCTATAAATGGATTAATTTTGCAGTCAGGGGAGGAGCTTTGCTATCACAAAAGTGGGCATATCATAAGTGTATCATAAGTGTTGGCTTTCTTGCCCTCTCAGACAATGTGATCTCCTGCCCTTCTACTTTCCTCCATGCAATGCTGCAGCAAGAAAACCCTCACGAGGTGTAGGCCCTTGAGCTTAGACTTCCCAGCCTCCAGAACTACAAGAAATAAGTCTCTATTCTTTATAAATAATCCAGACTTGGGTGTTCTGTCATAGCAACACCAAACAGACTAAGCTGGGAAGTCATAGACCCTACTACAAAGTTTCCTACAGAGTAGGAATCAGAATGGGGTGAGAGACCAGGAACCGAACCCACAAGAATGCCAGTGCTGTAGCACAGGGTCAGGGACTGGCTAACAATGCTGATTCTCAGGCTCCCCCGCAAGGATCCTGAGTCAGCCAGTCTTGGCCTTTAGCCTCCTGTTTCCAACCTGTTTCTTGAGTTCTGGGTTCATGGCAAAGCACTCACACTCTCGGCCTCAGTTTCCTCCTGTAAAAACAAAGACCTAGGAGCAGCTTGTTTGCAGAGGAAGATTCAGCAAGACAATGTATCCAACACTGGGACTGTACTCTATTGTAGTTCTCAAAATACTCCTGCAGCTGCTCCTGAGGTAGAGCCGGGTTTAGGGACAAGTAGCAGGTAGGTCACCACCACCCCGAGAACACCATTGTTGTAAGATTCCATTTAGCTCTTCCACCACCCTCTCTGTGTTCAAGCACTTTCTGCACAGCTGCGCCTGCCTGCCTGCCTGTCACCCTTCCCTCCCTCCCACCTCTCACCTGCCTCTGCTTCCTCCCGCTGGTAGGCCCTGGAGAGAGGCACACAGCCATCCTGCACACACAGCTCACCTTCGAGACTAGCAGGTGCTGTGGGGACAATGGACTTTGGCGCATCCCCTCTCCCGGCAGCCTCTCTGAAATTGGGGGCATCTTCAGAAGACACTGTTTTTGGCCCAGGCAGCATCAGCCCAAACAAAGGCATTTTCTGCTGGGAAGGCGACAATTGTTTCCATTTAGCAAACGTTTGCTGCCAATGCCAGTGTTTTCTCTTGGAAGCCAACGTTTGGTTGAGAAGACAATGCCAAGCTAAATATTTTCTCTGCATAAAAATCCCTTTAATTTTTTAATCATTTGGCAAACATCTCCTCTTCCCTCTCTTCGCCCTTCTGTTCTCTCCCCCCAGCCCACCCTCTGTTCTCTTCTCTGGCTGGGTCTCTGCGACACCCCACCTCTGGGCAGCAGGGAAAGGTTTGGTGGGCCACACAGCTATTCTCCAACCTACAGATGGCGGCTTTTTCCGGGACCACGTCTCCTTATGTGTTAACACTGTTTTCTTAGATGTTTTATCTGGATATTGTAGATGGAGCCAGACATAACTTTTTCTGAGCCTCCTCCCATCCAGCTGATACACTAAACCCCTGTTAGAGAGGCCAACAAGAGAGATGAGGGGCCTTTATGCTTCCTAGCAGCGGCAGGGAGCAATAATAGAGGTCCACCTTCCTGTGACTGGTTGTGGAAGCATTTTTTGTTCCCTCTTGCTTCCTGAGTACACCGCGAGGAGAAAGCTACCAACTCCTTCCCTGTGCAAAGATCTGAAGACACTCAGAGCTTCTGGTCTCCACGTTCCCTGGCTCTGTGGAGGGAGGTTCCCTACTCTGTGCAGTGCTAGTCTCCTTCCAGATAGCACCTGGCTTGGGGCTGGGCTACTGTCTCCTATCTCTACCCACCCTTCTGAGGCTGCCTTCTTACCAGACGAGCCACCCAGGAAGGCCTCCTCCTTCCGCCTCTGGATGCTGATGCACACCTGAACTGACTTATTTGTGCTAAGCCCTCAATTTGCATCTCACCCAGATCTCCCTTGCAGGAAACAAGAATTCCCACATCACAGTCCAGAGGCTGAAATGCATCTGAGCAGGACCTGCAGAATTAATAGATAAACTGATAAATATATCAATGAATGGATGGCTAGATGAATGAGGGCATATGTGAACAAGTGAATGAGCAACCGAATGTGCAAGAGACCAATAAATGAATGTGTGTCTGTGCCCCAGGGCCCAACGTGTGCAATGACATTGAGGTGAGTCCAATAAATGTGAAATTGTATGGAACAAATCTCCATGGAGCACCTCACTGGTAAAGGGCAATCGTATTTATCCCTTGTCAATGACAGAAGCTCTGCAATCCACAGAAAGAATGCCAGCTTTGGAACATAGGCCATCTACCTGGGTTGGACCCCTGTCTTAGTCACTGCTTGGCTTGTGACCTTGAGCAAGTTGCTTCACTCCTCTGAACCTCAGCTTCCTTGTCTGTAAAATGAGGTACACCTCCCTTAGGGCTGTTCAGAGAATGGGGGAACCTGGGCAGAAAGTGCTTGCTAAATGTTAGTGCTTGGGTCTATTTAGATGGTAAAATTTTCAGGTCAGTGGAATCATCAGCTTTGGGGCTGGCAGCGCAGAGGGCAAAGGTCCTCTCTGGGCTCCGGGGAAACATCTGCCTCTCTCTGTGGTAGGTTGTGCAGGCATGTGGCCCTCCATGGGGAAGTGGATGTACTGAGAGTACATCCATCAGATACCTCTGTCTTCCCATGCTTGTCCCAGCACCTGAGGAGTGTTTGACATCACATTAACCATGCCAGCATAGGAGGATTTAAGAAAAGTCTTTTCCTGGTATGAAGGAAGAAGCTTTCTTAAAAGGTTCACCACTTGAATACCTAGCACAGTCAACCTTTGAGTGTTCACAGGGGCTCAGGTATGGCAGCCGCTGCCATCACCAGCCACAGAGAACCAGAGACCCAGGCACTGGTGTGGGGCGAGGACAGTAAGGCTGAGATACTGAGAAACCTGTGGACCTGACCATGTGCCTTTGTTTATTCATCCATATAAGGACGATAACATCTACTTCAATGCTTGGAATGGTGCCTGACATATAACGAGCAATGTATAAACCTTAGCTATTGCAAGAGCTTGCATTGCTGACCCCAACAATCCCTCTCCTTGCCAGAGGATTGTGCATCCTTTCCCCACTGACCTTGAACTTAGCTGTATCATTTGACCAATGGAACACAGATGAGTGGGATAGTCCTCAGGAAAGGATTTTAAGACTACTTTTTAATGCCTTCTTTTTCCAGCCTCCACAGGACAGAGGAAGAGTCTAGGTAAGGGTCACTTCTCAGGATGAGAAAATATGTGAACTCAACCAAGTTCAGCCAAGCGCAGGCTGAGAGTATCGAAAAAGAAAAGGAAATGTTCGTTATTACAAGATATTGGGGCTGTGGTTGCCATAGCAAATATGGACCACCATTTTTCCACTTCATAGATGAGAAAACTGAGGCTCTAAGAGGTTAAATGTCCATATAGTAATCAAGTGGTGGAGATGCAAACTCAAGATTCATTCATTCATTCTTTCAGCAATTGCTTACTATGGCAGGGACTGAAAGGCAGGGCTTGCATTCAAATGAGGAGGAACAAAAATACAAGCCACCTAGCAAATAAACAAGATGCCAGATGATCAATGGTTTGAAGGCCATAAATAGGGTGATGCAACAGTGATTGGGGCAGGAAGGAGAGACAGTTTAGAAAGGATAGTCGGAGAGGCTCCCCCTGGAAGTCACATCAGCAAGGAGAGGTGGGGAAGAGAAAGAGTCAGTCACGCATGGACACAGAAGAGCACCCAGAGAGAGGGAAAGGTAAGGTAAGGGGCAGAAACAAACATGGGTATTGCAGACCCAGTGTGTCTGGAGGGAAATGAGAGGCAGAGAGGGGAATACGAGGCTGCAGTGTCCAAAAGGCACGCTGACGGATGTTACTATCCTACAAAGAGAAGGACTATAAGAAGCCAGGCGGGAGCCCTGCTGCTGTGCAGGGCAGAGAGGGTGACCTGGCCCGAACGATCAGTGTGAAATGTGGACAATTGGTCAACCCACCTGAGAGGCGCTTTAGAGGAAAACACTGTACGTTTTTTGTTTGTTTCTGCTTTTTCCGTGCAGGGGATGGAACCCAAGGCGTTGTGCATGCTAGGGTGGCACCTTACTACTGAGCTTACCCTTAAGAGTTTTTATATTTTTATATTTGAGACAAGGCCTCACTAAGTTGTACAAGCTGACTTTGAACTTGCAGTCCTCCTGCCCCATTCTCTAGGGAGGCAGAGCTTACAACACCCAGTGAGGTCACAAATGTCCTGGGTAGGAATGATGGAGAGATGACTCAGGGTAGGATAACCTTCATGTGACCTTGGATGAAAGTGCTACTGACACCGAACTGGAGAAAGTGAGAATTGGGATAGGTCTGGGATGGAGGGAGGAAAGCAAGGGTTCTGCATGAGACAGGCTTACACTGAGAGGCCTGTTGGCCTCTCAGAGTAGCTGTAAGCAGGAAATGGGCTGTTCTAGATCAGAGTTCAGTGGAGTGGTCAGGGCTGAAGGCCAGGTGTGGACATCATTGGCATATAGGTATGCTTTAAAGAGATAGGAAACCATCGCCAAGGGACTGAACCAGAAGACTCAGGATTGGAAATCGGCTGCAATTGGAAGATGCAATTAAACCGTCTGATAAGGAGGAGCCAGCCAAGTACCTTCTGTCCACGTTCAGAAGCAAACTCATCATTTCATGACCCTTGAAGGCTGGGGCTTTGCTGTCTACCACAATAGTCACCAGCCATGTGTGGCTACCAAGCATGTGAACTGTGGCAAGTCCATACTGAGATGTTATACAAGATAAAACATATGCCAGATTCCAGGGACACAGTGTGAGAGATAGAAAGCAAAATGTCTCATGCATACTTTTTATACTGATTGCATGCTGGAATGTTAATATTTCAAGAGTATTGAGTTATGTAAAGTATAGCTATCAGATCAATTTTACCTATTTCTTTTATTTATTTTACTTTTAAGTGGTAAAAGAAAGTAGAAAATTTGAAATGGCTACGAGGCACCCGTTTTGGTTTGCATAGTATTCTTACTGAGAAGCCTTGCTTTAGGAGGACCACAACAGGGTGTCACCCCCACATAATGACATCTTTGTGGAAGCATGCCCCAGACCTGTCCCCAAGACTCTTGTCTCCCTGTTCTCCAAGGTCTCTTGGCTCACCCAAGCAGAAGTAGGTGTTGAATTTCTCTGCAAAGAACGAACTGTCAAGTTCTCACTCCAGCCCGTAGGGACCTGTTTTTGCCTAGAAACCACATGTAGTTTTTTATCAAAAAAAAGTGCATACAACATGAAACTAAAGAAAGAAGCGAGATTTCCCTGATGCATTGCCAAGTGACTGTGCTATTTCTCACGACTGCCTACAGTTTGCTCAAACAAAGATGTTTGCCACATGGTCAATGAAATCATTTGGGAAAGTGTCAAAGGACCATGGGGGAAGGGGTTGGGGAACCATCAGACCCCTCACTCTCCGTGAAGGTCTATGGCCTGGGCCTCTGTTTGCAGCTGCTTAACGTCCTCCCCTGTGGTCCCCAGGGCCACCTTGGGGCTCTGAGCAATTATCATCTCTGCCTTCCAGGAAGGGATCTGAACTCAGCAGGTCAGGCAGACTTTGGAAAGTGTCGCCTTTTTTTCATCTGCCTGCAGTCCTGACTGGGTATGTTGTTCTACCCTGGGGCTGTTATGCAAGGTAGACCCTCTGTCCAGCAAGACAGAGACCTCAGAGACAGACAGGTGGGGCCCAAAGACACCGTGCAAAGAGAATGAAGTCTGCTGGTGAGGCAGAGAGCAAAGAGCGCAGAGCAAGGGGCGAGGAGGCGACCTGGGGGACTGAGAGGGCCTGAAGAAAGCACAGGGTAGGAAGAGGTGATAGCAAAAGTGAGAATTGGGTTAGGTCTGGGGTGGAGGGAGGAAGGCAAGTGTTCTGCATGAGACAGGCTTATACTGTTCATTCCTTCATTTTTATTCATCCATTCACAAAGTCATTACTGAATCCCCTCTGTCTACCAGGCACTGAGCACAGAGCCAGGAATGTGACTGTGAGTAAAACAGACCTGGATCATGAAAACAAATGAACTCATAAATCTATCTATAATGAAAACTGACAAGTGCTATGAAGGATAGGGACACGACACTATGAAATCATCAAGAGAGGAATTTGAGTGAAGGGAGAGACTTCCCCAAAGGAAGCAACATTTGAGCTAACATCTGAATCACCATTAATTACACAAAAGAGAAATTGAGTATGACAAGCAGAGGAAATAGCATGTGCTAAGGCCCTGCGGTAGGCAGAATAGGCTGGATCTGTAGATTGGCGAGCACTCTTACTAGTGCAGAAACAGCTAGGAAAAGGTGGTAGGAGTTGCATTTGGAGAGAAAGGCAGGGTCAGACCACATGAAGCCCCACAGACATGTCAGAGAGAGGTGGGAAAGGAGAGTTGACACTCTGAAGCCAGGGGCTATAAAGAGTCAGAGACTTGTTCATCACCAAGGCAACCAGGTGCATGGTGACGCATCGTTGAAGCAGTGACAGAGAATGCTACTGACCCGCGAGTAGGTCGTGTGTCACTTTGTGGTCCAGTGGGCCTCGGGCTATGTATATGATCTCTTTGTGCCTCAGTTCCCTTGCCTATAAAAGAGAGACAGTTTTCATCTAAAGGGAGTGCTGTGAAAGTTAAATGCCTGGGGAGGTCTCAGCAGAACTCCAGAGGTGGCGATTGGGCGCAACTATAAAGCTGTGAACGTATCGCAGAGGCAGGAGGGGCCCCAGATGGGCAGACCCTCTGAACAGAGCTGAGATTTAGGAGCAAAGTGGGCCCTGTTGGTGAGGGGTAAAGCAAATGTGAAGGGAAGGATCTAAGGCAGGGCACTTTCAGGGTCCTCCACCTGCCACCATGGCCTGGGACCTAGGCCCCCAGCTCATCTCCCACCCGCCAGCCAAGTCACTCCTGGTTGGGGGTCGGTCACTGCTTCCCAGGAAGGAGGTGGGAAGAGGAGCCACCCTGGGGCTCTATTCTAGCTCCTTCCTCCTTTTGAACAAGGATTTCGGGCCTGGAGCTTGAATTAAAGAAGAAGAGTCTCATTCCTCAAGCAGTGACCTGGTCCAGCTTCTGGGCCTCCTGGGTGGACTCTGATCACCTCTGGACCTCCTGGATGAACCCTGGAGAGAGCCTGGGAGGCTGGTGGCTATCAAGATGAGCATCAAAGGACCACAGCCCCAGGGACTGAGAGTGATGGCACCTCAAGCATTTTAGGTTTCTTCAAGATCCCAAACTTTCTGGCTGCCTTTAAAAATAACTATTTTTTTAGATTTCAAAGATCTGCAGTCTTTTTTTTTTTTTTTAATGCAGCTAATGTATGAAGAAATCTGAGCAAAATAACTTGGGGGATTTGGGAGGTAATTAGTATCATGCAATATTTATTGGTTTTCTCTTAATTATAAAGGTAACATATGCTCAATCTGGAAACTTGTAAAACACAGAAAAAGACAAATTTAAAAATTGACCCAAACTCACTAGTTGCAGATTCTGTTCCTAATCATGATGGTTATATTTTTGAGTTTTTAATTGCAAAAATATATCAGCCATTGAACTGGATCTTCCCATGCATGATCTTATTTTGCCCCCCCATATAAGGTAGTGCAATTCTTATCCCCGTTGCATGGATGAGGAAAGTGAAGGTCTGAGCTGCTCTCCGGTCTGTTCAGTATGGCCTATGCCAGATGAGAAATAGCAGAGCTAGAATCCAAACGCAAACCTATCTGGCTGAGCTACACAAATCACCACTGCATTCAGTTTCCTTTTTGGGTCACTTCCTCATAGCCGTGTCTCCTGCGCATATATATGCATTTATATTTATACTTATGCTGACTGCATTCCCCAGACTGTTTAGCAGTCTGTCCTTTTCACTTTCCGACACATTATGCGCATTTTCTCAAATCAACATACATTCTTCTACAGCACTATTTTTAATGTCTGCATAGTATTCTGTAGTTTAAACAGGAGGTCTTCAAACATTAACTCCAGCCTCATCTGGGAACTTGTTGAAAACGCAAATTCTCAGGTCCCACCCTTCTTCCTCGGGGCCTGGAGCCCTGGGATCTGTGTTTGAACAAGTCCTCTAGGTGACTCTGTGCACACTAGCATTTAAAAATGGGTCCTTTAGACATTTAGCATTCTTCTTAACTAAATCTAGAATGCATAGGTTCAGATTATGTCCAGATTCAGTCCATCAGAATCAAGGAAAAATAACCATCCTCATTTGTCCATATTTATGAAAAATAAGAAAGTGGTTTTAAAACAAAGCGTATGTCAAATGAATCAAAACCGTCAACTAATAAATGAGGTATTTAAAAAGAAAACTAAGGAAGAGCATGAGAGATTTTGGTCAGACCCAGTGGGGTAGTTTTCTTCCCTAGCAGGATAACCTGGCAGGAGCAATATGGCTGGAGCATCTCCAGTCCCCTGTGGGGACAGTTCAGGCCCACAGTCAGCCTGGGAGGTGCAGCCTCCCCAAGCACTGTCAGGAGCTCCAGGCCTTTTCTCACTGGGAGCTAAGGTCTGAGATGTTTATTAAACAGACAGCTGCTGTCTGGGCCCACCCAGCAGGGGGAGGGCAGAGGAGTTTAGGAGCTTGGAAGATGGATCGGGAGGGCAAGCTGGTCAGGAGCCTCCCAGCTGGTGGCCTGCTAGGAGGGCTTGGCCTGCTCCTCACAACTGCCCAGCCAGGCTGCATCGTTATTAGCCTGAAGCCAAGCCCAGACTTCTGAAATCAACTGCAGGCCCTTCCCCGAGGTCTTGGAAGACACCCTCCA
The DNA here is from genome assembly GCA_004027595.1 of Dinomys branickii. NCBI lineage: Eukaryota > Metazoa > Chordata > Mammalia > Rodentia > Dinomyidae > Dinomys > Dinomys branickii. Next base: position 146,422 of record PVLD010000763.1, on the reverse strand, counting down.
TCTGATGCTGAGTTGAGATCTGTCAACAGGGCATTTTGCTGCTTGTTCTGGAGCCAGGCGATCGCTAATGCCTGCCAGTTCTCATTTCCCATCCAGTTTCAGAGCCTGTCTGTTGGCAGAGAAAGTTTCCTGGAATCTAGCAGCCTGGAGGAATGGCTTCACAAAGGACAAAGGAAAGCAATTTTAATTTTCTGGCGTGTGTCCACTTTCTTGCCTGTAAAGTGGGAGTAGTAATCCCTGATCCTGGAGGAAAGGGACCCAGTGGTGGCTGTGAATGTAAGTCTTACCTATTACATGGATTTTGCTGGCATTGCTTGTGTTTCTCTATTCTGGAAGCTGCTGCTGTGGCTGGCTAGTGAGGAAAACATGAGTCTTTGGGGGACACACTGGCCTGGGGTCAGACTGCAGGCCTTTCCCTTCCAGACTGTGTGACCTTGATGGGATATGTCTCCTTTCCAAGTTACCACATCCCCATTAGCAAAACCTAGGCAATGGTACCAAACAAACATAGGGCCTGCATGAGTCAGAAGGAGAAGGAGGAAGAGAACCCAGTATGGTGTTTGGCACATGTAGGCTGTGTGGCAAACGCTTGTTGAACCTGGTTTTTCAATTCTTCCTGCTCTAGGAAGCTTAAGTGTCTTTCTGTGTAGGGGACAGGATCTTGTCATGATCTGCGCTGTGACACTGGATACCTGTAAGTTTGAGTTTGGGCCTTGAATGTGTTACTGCACCATCCCACGCTTTGATTTCCACAACCACAAAGTGGGAGAAATGACAGCATTGATTTCACATGGCTCTTGCGAGCATAAAAAATAAAAAAATAAATAAAATAAAATTGCATTCTTAAATGGAAGTGCTTGTTAGATATCATTATTACCCCTTTTTTTCTATGTGTGGCAAAGGCTGAGTCTGTATCATCAAACACAAAAGAGTAAAAATGTCCTAAGAGTTGCCTGCTTCTCAGTTTTGATTGGACATTCAGTCATCCGATGTAGATTGAGTACCAACTCTGTACCTAGCTGCTTACTGGCCCATTGGTCCTGCGAGGGATTTGTGGAGGGTTTTACACCTGGCAGTGAGATCTCCATACAGGAGGGTGGTGTGTGTGGGGGGGGGCACTGTGAAATCAGAGGAGGGGGGCTGCCCTTGCCACCTTCCAACAAGGAAGCCAATTCCTTAGCTCATGGCGATCCGTCTCACAACAGTGGCCATATCTATTAGCCCCAGAAAAGCAAGCCCTTGAGAAATTTCAGGCTAAAAATCAGCTCTCAGATTCCACTGCAGGTTATTCAAAGGAGAAAAAGAATAAAAATCAATGTGCACCCAGTCTCCAGTTCTGAGAAGCAGTCGCATCTTGTTTGTAACCTGAAGGGATCAATACGAGATACTCCTTCTGCTCTGGTTTTTAAGCTCAATACGCTGGATGCAATTTGGTTGACAATTATGAACAATCACTTATCTTGTAGTCTCGCTCCTGCTGCTGGCTGCCTGATCGGGCAATCATGAGCTATTACCAAGGAAGGTGTCACTGCTGAGGGGCTGACTCCTACCCACTTGCCAGTGATTACTCAGAAGTAAACGGAATTTGCCGATCAACTGAGTCATTGGGATGAAGTTATGCATATCCCAGTGCAAAAGAAGCCTGGCTTCTCTAGTTTTGGGGACCCATTAGCCAGGGCATAGGTGTCTATTGAGTAAATCATTTATCTTCCTGGCTTTGGAAGATTCAAGAGTCTGGGTTAGGACTTGCCAGAGTTCAGACAGCCAAATGCCCCTGGCTACCATTGAAAGTGCAGAGGGCAAACTGTCTTCATGACTTGAATAGCCGAATTAGGTGGATTAAAGACAAAAAAAAAAAAAATAGACAGACCCGAGGTTGGCAATTCTCTTGCAAGGAAGATTCCTCCATCATATATGACATGTGCTCACTGTCCTGAAGGAACCCACAGGGACAGCCCTGGGCAGTGCGGCTAACACCAAGAGCCTCAACCCCTTTTTGGTCATGGATCTTTTTGAAAAATGAATGCTCTGCTTCTTCTCAAGAAAATTGCTCAGATGTCCCAAGGTTTGCATATCTTTGTAGGGGACTATACCAATTAATTGCCAACTTGGCTGGATTAAGAGACCCCTGGAGAGGTGATTTAATAATGACAGTGCTATATTCGTAAGTGGATTAATTCATCACTGCTCATGGCTGAATGTGCTGTTAGGAGGTTGGGCCCAGTTGGAGGAGGTAGGTCACACTCAAGGGGCCCTTTTGGAGGCTATATCTCTCCTGGCCCTCTTCCCCCGTGCTCTGCTTTCTGGCTACCATGAAGTGAGTATCTTTGCCCCACAACACTATGATGTTTTCTGCCTTGGAGCCAGCCAACCATGGAGCGAACCCTCTGAAATAGTGAGCAAAATTAAGCCTCTCTTCTTTTAGGTGGTAGGTGTTGGGTATTTTGTCCCAACAACAGAAAAAAACTGACCAATAGAAGGCCTTATGAAATCCAAGGTAATAATGTCAGGCTGAGGGTTTTGGAACAATAAATTTTCATTCTTATCTTACCACTTGCAAGCTGTGTAGTCCTGGGTGAGTAACTTCATTTTTCATGTCTCTGTTTCCTCCCTGTTATGTGGATGGTAATCATATCTACTTTATAGACTTGCAAGACAATTCATGTGGAAACTAATCCATATGCTTAGCATGTAGTAAGTGGTTCATAAACATTAACCAGTATCATCATCAACAAATAATAATGACAATAGGAAATAGCTTTAAGTCATGTAATCTCTTTGTGCTGCATCTGTAAAATGACACTCCTGTTCGTACTTACCTACTGATTTATGTGAATGTATGGTTCATGCCTAACTTCCTCACCAGACTGCACGGTCCACGACACCAGGGTTCACACGAACTGGCTTAATTTATCATTGCATTTTCAGCTCTACCCGTGTGCTTGCCACAAGGCAGGTACTCCATATATATTTACTGTATGGACTGAATGATGGACGGATGGATGGATGGATGGATGGGGTGGTGAAGAGGGAAAGACTTTCAGTGGAACCAACCAACTGCAGATGTAATGTTAAGTTGGAAGGGGGAGGAGCCCTGTGACAGTTAACTGATTGCCTCAACTTAAATATGGCACAGCCAACTGAATTGGATCAGCATAGCTATGCTGGGTGTAGCTGAAAGGATTTACTCAAAACAGAAGATCCACCCAGAGTGTGAGTGGCAGCAACCAGTAGACTTGTAGCCTAAATGGAATGAAAAGGAAGAGGGAAGGCTCACTTCTGCTTCTTCATGGGTGCTCCGGTCTTCACCTTCACCTTGGGCGTCGTCTCCCGGCTTCCGGCACGGACTCTTCAGCTTCCGGCACGGACTCTTCAGCTTCCGGCACAGACTCTTCAGCTTCCGGCACGGACTCTTCAGCCCCCAGTGCAGACTCTCAACCTTCTGTCACAGACACTTTGGCCTCCTGTTATGGACTTGCATGGGACACTACAGTGAGCTCCAGGCCTTCAGACTTTGACTGGATCATTTGGATCTCCAGTGTGCAGACAACCCTTTCACACCCTGTCACCCCTGATTCTGAGGGCAGCCATTGAAGCCCGCCTTGTGAATCCTTACATAGTTATAGTTCTTGCATTAAATGTTTCTCTAATGTACACTGACTAACAGAAGCCCTATCTCCAGAGGGCAGTGTCTTGAAAGCATCACATTTGTGAATCAAGACCCACCTTTCTTGACAGCCCAGGGCATTGTTGCTAGGGACGTAATAGAGCGGAGGGTCCTATACATGTCCCTACTCTTTTCTGAGGCTTGACAATCCTGTCTTACCCTTCCTCTCATTGAAGGGCAACCTTGTGCCCTGGTCTTTTTGCCAAACTACCTCCTTTAGAGAATCTGACTCATTTAGGAGTTCCTGAGACATCTCTGGATCCTATTCTTGAAGTTATTCACATTTTAATGATAAAAGATGAAAAATTTAAGTCCAAGGAGTGATGCACCAGCCCTTCCTGATGTTCAGAGAGAAGGTCTTTGAGTAGGGCAGGTTCAGCCTTGGCGACTGATGGTCTATGGACAGGTCTGTGGATTATATGGCCTTTTTTTCCACCCCCATCCCTAACATCTACTGCTCCAGATGCCTTTATTTCTACAATGGGACTGGGCTTTCAATGATGGGTATCATAGAGCCTTTCAGAACACAGCTACAGATTCTCCGTAGCTCTTCCTCTCCCCTCCCCATCCTCAGGCCCCTCCAGCTGCCCAGGCCTCCCAGCCTGTCTGTAAGCCCATGATCCAATGACAGGAAAACAGAGGTTGAGCTGAACAGCCAAGCTGTTAAGAAGCTGGAACCAGGTGATAGGCTCACCCCGCCCCTCCTAGTAAGGAGGCAGGAGCTGGTAGGGAAAAGCAGCAGAGTCGGAGTGCAGTTACAAGGGGGCAGTCACAAAGTGTTTGCAGATTCTCGTTTTAAACAGTCCCCCAGAGGTCCCAGATGGCTCTCAGTGACCCCCAGGAGCCCTAGGAGTAGGCAGTAGAGGGAGACGGGTCAGCAAAGAAGTCTTTTCCCAGGCTCTCTGCATTGGAAATCACCTTCCCAATGAAAATTAGGCACGAGGCTGGTCTGTGCAGTCCTCTTTTGGTAGGCATGGGCCTAGCATTAGCTCTAAGGACAAGGCATGGGAAATTTGGCTTTCAGACTCGGCACAGCCTTGCCACGCCCTTCCCAGGCCACTCTGTGGCTTTGCATTAGTGAAAGGAACATGCATTCTGATCAACAGAAGGCACCTGTTTGTGCACACCTACAGGGCTGGGATTATAGCTCAGTGGAATAAGCGCCTGCCTAGCAAGCGCAGGGTCCTGAGTTTGATCCCCAGTACCGCCAAAAAAAAAAAAAAAAATGTGCATGCCTACACACACAGGCACACTGGGCTGGGTTCCAACCACATACCTGGGGTGGCTGAGGAATTATCTCTAAACCAGCTGCAGAGTCTCAGGGAGCTGTAGATCATCACTGACTCACAGAGCACTACAGAGCTACAGAGGAAGGGTACTAACCCACAGTCTGGAGACTAGGAGTCAAGTCCCACCTCGTATTAGTACCTATGTCACTGTACTGTCTGTGTCATGGGCCATGTCTCCTCAAATTCTCACAGCTCATGTTCAAGTAGATATTAGCCTATACAATAGGCTAGGAAACTAAGATCAAGTACCTTTCTTGACATCATACAATGAGAAGCAAAGCCAAGATTCAAAGCAACTCTGTTAGACTCCAGCCAAAACACTAAGGGTGTAGTAACTCTACTGCTTACTAACCTCCTGACCTCAGAGCTTCAGTTACCTCGTCTGCAAAAAGGAAGCACATACCTTTTCTTCCTACCCAGGATTATTGTGATAATTGTAGATTACAGAAAGACAGGCATTGGGGCTAGGGATATAGCTCAGTGGAATAAGCGCCTGCCTAGCAAGTGCAGGGTCCTGAGTTTGATCCCCAGTACCGCCAAAAAAAAAAAAAAATTATACAGAAAGACAGGCAGGTTCACTGGGCTTTTGAAGTCTTATTGTCCATGTTCAGTTCAGTCTAGGGAGTCAGACTGTTTGAGCTAGCAGAGACCATTCTAGAGACTCACCATGAAAATCTAACTCCAATAACTTGAGAAACGTTCTTTTTCTTGTGATAAAATTTGGAATGGACACATAGTAGATGGTTGGCAATGCCTGAAAAGACTAAAGGTGAGGAATTTCAGAAAACCTTCACATCGGTCTCCTTGAGCCCGGGTTCCTGCCTACCACCTCTGTGCTGCATCCAGCCACCCTTGTCTGGTTGATGGTCCTTCCAGGCAGCACGCTTAGGGGCTCAGCCAAAGGACATTCACTTTGCTTGTCCCTGAATCAGAGACCATGGAGAAACCTCCCCTCGAGCTTTCTAAGAGCAGGCACTGGGCCACCATCAGGCTGAGCAACCTCAGCTCATGATGAGTAAATCCACCAGGTCTCTGCTGGCCTAGGAAGACAGAGGCAGCAGAATTCCAATTCCAAACCACAGCCCTCTCGTCCCATCATCCTGGGCAGCAACAAAGCTGGAGCCACCAGCGTGGGGGGCTGGAATGGTGCCCAGCATGCTACTCGGGCATGTTGCAGCTATGGGCTCACAGGGACGAGTGCATCCCAAATGAGAAGGGTGCTGGGAGACGCAATAGTTTAATGGAGTTGATCTGTGGAGCCCTTTGTTCCAGAGCTGGGGTGAGGCCACAGGCGAGCAGTTTGCGCTAGAGGAAAGCTCCAGCAGGTGCCTTGAAAATAAGCTTGCTGGTGGTGGAACCTCTGCCTCTCTCAGGCTCAACTTTCTCTGCTGGTGCAGAGGAGCCAAGGGCTCCCCTTTTTCACTGTTCATCTTACCACTTTTTATGAGAGATTCTGCCCAAAACACATATAAAGTGTGTATATACGTATTTATGTGTGTGACATCTGTGCATATGCATACACTTGCATGAACCTGTTGATGCGCGTGACAACATATATAAGTGCATGCACACGGGTGTTTAATGAATGTGTGAGCTCTTGTGGTAGCATGTGAGCATGTATTCCTAGCCCCTGTCCTGACTTCTGGCACCACCTGGGTAACTGGACTTTCAGCATCGAGCTTTACCCCCAAAGGCTACATTCTCATAAAAGAATCTCACTTTTGTTCACAGGTTCTTTCTCCCTCAGGAGAATAAAATGCCCAAATCCACAGACCTCTTTATAAGTTCTAAAGCATTACTTCTAACATGATCTGTGTATATCTCAAACCCAGCGATCTCAAACTGGCTCATTACCATTACCACTTATTCTAAATTCCCTGCAGTTCTAATGGTGCCTGAGATTGGCATTGTCACCCCCTCAGCCTTCTTCATCTCTCGTGCCTCATCTGTTAGAAGCCTGTGGCTCTTGCTGTGTGGAGGTTACCTTTTCTGTGTTTACCACCAACATCAAGGCCAGTCTCTGATCACCACAAATGTCTTCCATTCACCAGGCCCAAGCTGGTCTCCTGGACACCAGGCTCTTAGGCCCAGTCTACCCAATTCAGGGGCAAAACAAAGCCATTTCAAAAAGTGCCAGGCAGATCATCATCTCACTGCTCATTCAGACCTTTTGCTGGGTTCCTGTGACGTCTGAAGCCTGCTATATCTGGATCCAAATCTCCCCTTTGACGCTTGCTACCTGTGCAACCATGGTAGTGCAGTAAGGGACCTTTCTCAACGCCACCTCAGTTTTCAGAGTTGTGATGAAAACCAAACAAGTAATGCAAAGTGTCTTTTATGTAATACAAGTAAGTCTATACATAGTATAAATGTGCATTTATATTATATAAAATACATATTTTCTTAATTTTCAGTTCTTAATTTCTAGTTCAGATATATAGAAAGATTTAGGTTCTAGACTTTTAGACTTTGACATCACATATGAAGTCCTTTCAAGTCATAAGCCCTGAGAAATGTGCAGATTTATCTGTCCAGCCCTAACTCCCTCATGATCAGAATTCATGGGATATAATTAGGTTCTCAAGGTAGCTTGCCTTGCTTTCTCCCTCCCTAGCTGAGGGTCCACGCACAGGAGCCACTGCTCAGGAAGTCTGCCTGTAGCCTGGAAGGTTTGTCAACTGCTTTGCTCTGCAGAGCACGGTCTGATCAGTGCAGATAGCAGGCCTGGGCAGAGGGGCAGAACTGGAGCCAAAGGCCCTGCCCACAAAATCTGGACAGTTCATGCTTACATTAGGAGTGGGGGTGGGAGGTGGAGGTCTATGAGACTCCAGCAAACTGAAGTCTCCAATTTACTTTCAGGAAAGAACTCCATTAACAGGAGCGTTTGGGGAAAAAAACAAAAACACTAATCACCATCCGAAATGTACATGCTATTTCCCATCTGGTGTTCGGAATTGGATCATCTCGGGAGTCTCAGAAAAATGCAGCAGATGGGCTGGGTTTGGAGCTCATCTCCCCACAGGCAGTGGGGAGAAGAAGAGAGTTGGCACAGGAAGGCTGTGCGAGTGAGAAATGGTGGGCCCCACTGGGTCGCCGTCAACTGGGTCCTGGAGGAAGCCACCCTCCACCCTCCAATGACTGATGCAGCCAGAGAGCAGCTGTGTTGGCTGCCCTGTGGCTTCTGGTCCACTCTGGGAGGCAGCAGCAGCTCATGCTCTCTCTCAGTCTGCAGAAACTCTAGTTAGGCTGCAGTGATGTTAGGGAAGGATTCAAGGGAATCAAATGCTTGCTGTCATCACTTCCCAGCTGTGCAGCTTCCGCTGGTCACTCCCCACAGAAGATAGGCAGGGCCTCTGAACCACAGAATGCTCAGAGGAAATCGGTGGGAAGTGTGCAGCACTGGCCTGCATATGTTCTTACTTGCCTTGAATGCCCTTAAGCCAGGCATTTGGGGTTTTCCAGAGAGGACAAGGGTATAATTATACCCTTCTGCTGGCAGGAGGCCTCGCCCTTGAACTTGTAGCCTGCCGGGCCAAAGGAAGAGATATCAAGGTCCCCATGCTGCACCCCCACAAAGGAGTGAGTGTGTGTGTGTGTGTGTGTGTGTGTGTTGCCAACAACAGCTTGTCCTGTGACCTTTGAATGGACCCAGAAAGGCAGAATGCAGGAACCACTCCTAGCAGGTAGAAAAAAAAATCAGGACAGAAAAATAGGATGGGAAAATATTGTAGAAAAATGGCACCACTAGAGAGACGGGCCACAGAGAACAGTGTTCTCAGAATTCTCCAATCTTGATGTCCAATTTAAACTGGAGGTAGCCCCCTTCTCCTCCTCCACTTGACCCCCACTGATGACTGCTGTCCTATCAGATGGCAGAATGCCACCAACACCTTTCTTTTCTGCAGTGACTTTCAGTACTCCTCCCTGGGGCACCCCCCCAACATCTAATTAAAGGAAGGAAAGTAATTAAGGAAGGGCATGTAACATTCCCTGTAACACTGAACTTAATAACGTCCCCAGCCCCTCCCCCACTTCCAATCCATAAATATGACGTGCAGAACAACTCACTGCAACACCAAATTGTTTATTGCTTGCTAAGCTGGAAAGCACTTGAATTAACCTCCTGCATAAGTGGAGTTAGGAAAGATACAGGCACTTTAAGTGGAAAGGGGACATAAGCCAGAGTCCTTGTCAGGGAAACTGAAGGACAGGACTCCATTCACTCCCTCGCCCACATACTCATTCATATAAGCATTTAGTGAGTGCCCACTATGCAACAGACTTGTGGCAGTACCCAGGATACAGAGAAGAATAAATCAATATTGCCTCTACAGTTAGAAACATCTTGTCCTTTGTGGTTTTAAAAATGGCAGTTGTGGCTCTGTGAGGGGAGGGCCTGCTACACTGGAGAGAAGACCTTTTTGGGGCTAGAGTTAAAATGTTCATGGCTGGACCATGGCTATTCAACAAGCCATATTCAAGACACTGTGAAGGGTACGGAGACAAAGCAGACACTGCCCCTGACCTGAAGAAACTCAGAATCCAGTTGAAGAGATAGGCAGGGGCACAGTATTAACTGCAGTGTTTGGACATCCACTCCTTCTATGAGATGTGTGCGAAGAGCAGGGAATGTGCAGGGACTGGAACAGTTCGGTTTGTTTGGGGCAGTTGTAGAAAGGATCACAAAGGAGCTGGCCCTGAAGCTGGGTCTTGAATCATAAATGGAAATTCTCAGTGGAGAGAAGAGTGCGTGAAGATCTAGGTATGGGGAAAAGCCTGTGCAAAGGCCCAAAAGGGGTGAAAGAGTAGTCGGTGTATTGAGGTTGAAGTGGAGATATGTGAGGGATGGTGAAGAAGCCGCGTGACAACATTAAAGAAGAAGATAATGCATGGCCCATGAAATGGGATATGGTCTAGAGGGTAAGCAGACAGGAGCCAGGGTGCCTGGATTCCCCCTTCCTAGCTGAGTCTGCCTTTCATCATCAGTCAAGTGGGAGCCACAACAGTCCCCAGTTCCTAGAGTAATTGTGGAATTCAAAGAATTAATACATGTTAAACACCTAGAATGGTGGCTGGCATAGAGGAAGCACCAAATGCCCACGATTATTACTGTTTACTTCTTACTACTGCCTACCCTGTGGTACTTGTCCAGGGGCTACAGGATGGTTTGGAGCAGAACAGACTCTTCTCTTTGCATTTTGCATTTTGGAAAAGCTTCTCCAACAGTGGCTGAAATACCTTGGGTCGCTAAATACCACTGTCTCAGAATCACCTAGATTCCAGGACTTTGCTCAAATACATATTACTAAGCCCTGTCCCCAAATTACTGAATCAATGTCTCTCAGATGAATGATCACAAGAGATATTCTGGGGTTGGTGGAAATGTTCTAAACCGGGATTGTGCTGATAGTTGCACAACTCTGTAGATATACTACAAACCATTGAGTTGGACACTTCAAACAGATGAGGTTCATGGTATGTAAATGATACCTCAACAAAATCATTTTAAAAAGCAACTACCCCAGTGACTCTAGTAAGATATCACATTATTGGAGGTGAGGAGGCTGGAAACAATGGTCTCAGCACCCGACATGGGAGCCAGTACGTGCGATGGGGAAGGACCCCGATATTGAGTAAATACTGTGGGTGGCTTGCTCAGGGCTCCTCTGAATTCACTGCTGCTTCCTTGGGCTTCAACACCCCTCTCACTTTGATCAAGGAAGCCACTGGGTTTTGCTCATGGATTCTCCTTTCTCTGGGCACCCTGCTCACCAAGATCCACCTGCCATTATAGCATGTGCTCTGATATTTGGAGGCTATTTCCAGGCCTGGCTCTCTGTGCATCCTGACAGCTCCTAAAAGTAGGGCACAGAGCTGCACAAAAGTGTGTGGTCACCAAGCACACACTGGGTGCTCTGGGAATACACCACCCTCGGCTTCTTGTGTGAGGTGTAGGTGGTGCTGCAGAAGCTATGTGGGGCCCTAGGTATCTGGCCCTGCTCACATCTTCTCAGGAGCAGATGTTAAACTTGGCCTTCAACTCTTGGTTGTAGCAGAAGCTACTCCTGCCAAGAAACGTCTTCCTCTCCTCCCTCCCCTTTTCTGCCTGCAGTCAGCCTTTATTGCTATGTTTTGTCCCTTCAAGGCCGGAAGATGTTCATAGGGAAGACTCCTATTTTGTGTCCCCGGATCCTTCACCTTTGTCCTCTCTGCCCTTCCCTGGGCCACCACAGCTCCCACCTGTCCTCCTTTAGCACTTGCCTGTGTCCCAAGGGCTCCTGCTTTGGAAATAGCCACTAGTTTGTCCCTTTGTATTCTAAGTGGGATATCAAGTTCTCATCTGTCTCTTCAAACCCTGCCGATGTTTCCCTTGTCCTTTTCGGTGTCCCCAGGACTCCTGTCTGTATCCCCCATCACTGCCTATGCCTCTGACTGCCCCATGTTTCTCTTCCAATTGTACATGTGACTCACCCGGTAGTTCTCTCATGTCGCTCAGCCTCTCCTGAGTCACCTCAGCTCTTCCTGGTCCCTGGCGTGGTGGGCCACCGGTTATGCTTGGAAAGAAATAAATGAATGGATGACGGAAGCAGCTGGGCATATTTTTGGAGCTAGGTTGCAAGGTGACTGATGCAAAAGTGTTTTCCCTTGAGTTATCTGAAAAGCTTTTCTATTTTTTTGTTTAATAGTATGTGTGCCGATGGAGGCACTGCCCCACATTCCCCACTCCAGCCTGTGGGGTTTTTGTCCATACTCCTGCCCTTCTGTCCCAAGCTCTGGTCCCAGGAGCAAGAATCAGCCAGATCCTAACCCACTAAGGAAGGGCTCTTGACTCCTTGAGGCACATGCAACCACCGGCTCCCTCAGGGAAGAGTCCAAGGCAGGAGTGTTGTAAAAAAGCCACCGGTGGCCCTATCCTGGGGTTCTGTCGTGCTCGTCTCTTACATGGCAGCAAGGCTACCGTGTAAGGCTCAAGTGCCCTGTCCCAAAGCAGAGGGATCCACTGACCCTTGGTGGAATGAGTTGGTGGGTCAGGGTTCCCTGTATTCCCTTGTTTCCATCTGTCCTCAAGCTGCTCAGTTCTCTGAGCTTCTTTGAGCATCTTGGTGCTCGGCAGGGATGTGAGCGCACACTCAAGAGCGAAGGGACTTGGCTGGCAGAGTGAGTACACTAAAATGAAGCCAAATCCAAGCAATGAGACTCTGGCCACTGGCACCTGTCCCCAGCCCATTTACTCAACCCAACCAAACCCAGGTGGAAGGCAGAAGCCTGGGGCTAACTGGCAGAATTTGGTTCCCCTATCACTCCATCCTCTTGCTCCCTCCTCCACCCCAGATGACAGAACTAAGCCTGACTCCTGCAGCCAAGCGCCTCCATTTCGGTCTAGACTCTCTCTCAGCCTCCCTTCCCACTGCCTCTGCAGCAGCTGCATTCCTCTGGCCCTGGGAGACACAACAGTGTTTGGCATCTGGGCTCCTGGGGTCCGGAAAGCTCCCTGGTCAGGGTGGGAATAAGTGTTCGGAAGAATAAGAGTTCTTCTGAATTGTTCCTTTAGGTCAGAAGCTGAGCAGTTCCCTGAGGATGGGTAGGTCCTAGATTGAGACATAGGGTGAGGAATATCTCAAAGGTTGGAAGCCCAGGAGGATGAGGATGAGGACTCGCTAGGAAGAAGGGAGCCTGGATAAATGTCAAAATGTAGCATCAGATTTGAGGTGCAAGCCCTGGAATTCCCTTTCCCAGAAGAATTTCACTTGCCAGATGAACACAGGTACCTCCCAACTCAGCAGCCCCACTGCATCTGTACAGTTAGGGAGTGGAGAGAGAACGGGGCAGACTGACCAGCACCAGCCCTGAGTCCCTCCCACCCTGTTATGTGCATCCCAGGGAACTCAGATGCTCTGGATCCCTCCCCAACCCTCTCTGCTGCTCTTCCCCCTGGAGGGTTGGAGGAGATCTCTGCTTGGGTTCTAGGCAGGAGTCTGACAAGTCCAAACAGCAGGGGCCCTTGATTGCCAAGTGGAGCATGACTTCACCATGTGTTGTGCACAGTTCTGCACACACTACACATATTGAGTCACTTGATCCTCATAACAATTGAGGGTATTATTATTATTTTTTGTGAGTACCAGGAATTAAACTCAGGACCTCACACTGGCCAGGCAGGCACTGAGCCGCTGAGCTATACCTCTGGCCCCCCTCTTATGGTATTTTTATTCCTATTTTACAGACAGGAAGCAGAGGCACAAAAAACTAGGTTGATTGCCCAGGAATACTCAGCTAGTAAGAGTCAGGGCTCATTTGAAGCCAAGCTGCATGGTTCTGAACTACATAGTCCTGGAGAATGTTAGTTCTGGCTCTGTGTGTCTATGTGGAGTGTGTGTGTGTGTGTGTGTGTGTGTGTGTGTGTGTGTGTGTGTGTACACATGTGCCTGAACCTCTGTTTGTGCCTGAAAAGTCATTGCACCAGGGACAGATTCTTTCAGACAGGCTTGTCAGCCGCCTTTAGTGCAGTCCTGAGGAATTCTCCCTTCCTCTACCTCAAGTGAGTCTGTAGCTCTCCCATTCCAGGTTGCCTCTGCCTCTGCCTCTGCCTCTGATCAGCTCCGTGAACCTGATGAACTTGCCAAAAAAGCAAAAGTACATCTGGATGCAGAGGTGCATGAATGTGGAGGGGTCTTGATTCCTAGCATCTGCTGCAATTGAAATTTTGGGCACTCCCAGCCCTATTCCAGGCACAAACAACAAGAACTTTCACTAACATTTTTTGATTACTCTTTCAGGAGTAAAGTGTGGTAGAGACATTTTATTGGGGATCTGCTGTACTATGAGGTAGATACCATGGGGAGTCAGGAACGCAGGGCCCCCCTCCCCCCCTGGGCTGGGGAGGCAGCATCTCTTTCCATAGCCTGCTGTCCCTGCCCCCCATTTCTCCTCTTGAGTGAGCAGGGCACGTGCTCCTCTCTACTTGCAGCCTGGCCGCCTGCAGCCTCGCCTGTCTTGCAGGCGGAGCAGCACCATACCTGCGTGCCAGAGAGGCACAGGTGTGCCTGCACCACTCACACAGTGTACCACCTGCTGGAATCTTGGCAGAGGGCGGACTTGGGATGGGATCCACAGGAGAGGCAGTCTGTGGCATAATTAAGAGGGAGCAAAACACAAAAACAAAACAATGTTTTCCTTCTCTCTTTTCTGCCACTTGCCCTAATTATTTTCCCACTTTAAAATTCTACATCAACTTTAATTAAGCTGGCCTCGGGCAGGGAAGTCTGGCAAACTTGGAGAAGTTCACTTGTTTATTTTCTTATCACTCAGTGATTGGATTTTCATGGCTCACTCTGTCTCCTTCTCTCTAAGGAGAGATGACAACAGCCTCCTGCCCATGGGGGGGACAGGTGCAGCTGAGAACCGTCTCTCTGCAGCCTTTGAGCGAGGCATTTCTCCACAAAGATCGCTTGTTGACCGACTTATGCTCTGGCTTTGCCTCCCCTTCCCCCCAACCCCTGCCTCTTGTTATGTACACCCTCATGGTTGGGGCTTACAGAGGGGAAGCAGTTTTAATCAGTAGAGAGATCATTGGACTCAGGGTCCGGTAACTTGAATCACAAGCTGTTTTGCCACTTATTTTAGGAGGAATATCTATCTCATTTATGTATTCATTCATTCACTTACGTTTTCATTCATTTGCTTGATTTCTTATTTATCCACTAATGCATTCACTTGCTCTTGATCTTTGTTCAGCTACTTACACATTCACCTGCTCTCTCCCCATCACAAGGAGCAAAGGATTGTGTCTGCTTCTGTGCTCACCAGCAAAAATTCTTTGTGGGCAAGTTATTTGACTCCTTTGAGCCTATTTCTTCATCCCTGCATCCTGGTTGTTTCAAGGACAAAGAGAGATCATGTAAACGGAAGCCAGTGTGGTTCCTGGCTCTGTGTGGTGGCGCCATGTGACACCTACGATGTTACATCCATCACTAGACTTGGGCACTGGGTCTTTCTGGGACTTAGTCTCTGCTAGCAGGGAAAATTCTCAGACCATCTCCAAGGTCAGGGATGCAGGTTGAGCCTGAATCCTGAAGGTTGCCAAATTTCATGATAAGTGGAAGATATAAAAGCTGGGGCTCTGACAGAGCCAAGACACCTGGGTGGCTGGCTGAGGATCTCAGCATTCTGGGGTGCCTTGGGCTGTAATAAGAAGTTATAGTGTCTAAGGCACAGCCTGAAAAGTGCCTGGGGGTAAGAAGCAGACAGGTGTCTTTGTCTGCTGGGGAGACAGTGCAAGGATGCTAGGTAAATGAGGGAGTGACTGGATGAATACGTGAATGGGCAGGTGGTTGAACAAAGGAGCAAATGTATGAATGAGTGGATGTCTGTATGAATGAATTAATTAGGGAATGACCAAATGCGTGGGTAACTGAATGAAGGGGGGAGCTGAGAAAATGAATGAACGAGTGACTGAATGACTGAATGGACAAGAATGAATGCATGATCACATGAATAATGAATGAATGAATGAATGGGACCAAATGAATGACTGAGTTATTGCATGAATAAATTAATTAGAGAATGTCTGACTGTTCAGCTGGGTAAGTGTGAGACTTGTCCACGCTCTAGGTGCCTAGTGAAGGCGGCTAGGAGGCTGCAACCCCTTCAGGCACTTCTCCCCAACCCCCCCTGCCCTGCAACAGGGCCCCCTGGGCATCCACCCATCAGCACTATTCCATTATGTATACATACAAATAGGATTGCTGTGTTTTGTGTCTCGTTTACTCCTCCACCAGAACTGCACCTGAACTATTGAAACGCAGATGTCAGTAAAATAACATATCTCTGGTGGCTTGTCTACCTGTCTCCCTTACTGCTGAGAAATAACTTGCAGCAGCGGGTTAAGCTGACAATAAACACAGGAATTGACTTCCGTGGGAATGAACTTGCTTGACTGTTGACAAAAATCTAAGGTGATGCCATCTTTGCTGGACTTGCTGATTGCTCAGGTGGCTGCCTGGCTGTGCTTCTCCCTTCTTTGGGATGGAGATGAGGGACAAAGGTTCCACGTTGCTGAAAAAGTCCCTATCCCTGAGCTAAGAGGCAGGTCCTGGCGTCCTCCAAAGGTCTTGGCTTTTGTGGTAAGGATATGCTTTGTTATTAAGGCAGTGCTGTGAAATACAGGAGGTCCTGGGGAGGTCTCTGCCCTCTCTGGGCTGCTTGGACAGCTGGCAAAGATCAAGCGAGAGGTGGCAGCTGTCTCCTCCGGTACTGTAGTGAAGGGCAACCTCTCCCCCATTCGCACTGAGGTGCCCAAGAACAGGTCATAGAGTGGTCCTGGCAGTGCTGTTTCCACCCTGAGGGTTAGGACTAGGGCTGCAGCATCCAGTCCCGCCAGCCCTGCCCACTGCCGGGCAGCTGGAGGAGCTGAAGTAGGCAGGCTTCGGCAGAGGGCACTCAAGTCCTAGGAATCTGCACTCAGCAGCCGAATGCTCTGCTCAGTGGTTTCCCAGGGAAGCGGAGATCATGAATCTCAGTAACTCGAGCCCAGGGCCTCATCACTCACCGTGATTGTGGGGGGATTGAGAGCTGAGTGGATCAGTCTAAACAAAACACACACACAGGGGACGCATCCAAATGAGCCCGCTCGGCCATCACTGGGGGCCACCTCTCTCATCTGCAGAAGCTGGAGAGGGGCCTGAGAGGGGCCCAGGGCGGGGCTGGCAGTCTGGATCCTTCCTAGGAGTCCTACTCTCACCCCACCTGTGAGCCAGTGGGAGACATGAATCTCTCTGGCAGCGACTTGGGCCAGCTCAGCCGTTTTAGGGGATGTTAATGAAATGCGGGAGCACTTGTCCTTTCAGACAGCGGGCCCCTTTTATTTGGGAATGAAAAGCTGCATTAGTCTGAATGAGGTTTGGAGGCCTCATAAATCCAGCGCTGGATGCCTCGTGGGGGAGCGGGGAGCCGAAGCCTGGCTGGTGGGTAGACTTGTTTACCAACAATGCAAAAAGCCAGGATTGGCGGCTCGCAATCCCCAGAGATGCGGTTTGAGATCGTGCCAGCCCTGGTGCTTGCTGGCAGCACAGGACTGGAGAGAGGGCTGCAGGGTTCTCTTCATGAGTTAGGGACCACCGCGGTCCCCAGCTTGCCCTAGGAAAGGACCCCCATCCTACTTTACTCTCAGCCTTTCCACAGGCAGCTAAAGGATCCAGCCACCTCCACAGAGGGAAAGAGGGTCTTGTCTGGAGCCTGCTCCCTCAGCCCAGGTGGCGGACATGGGTAATCTGCAAGCCAGCAGTTGGGTGGGCTTTCATGTAAACCCTGGCTTCTCATCTACTGCCAAAAGGCAATGCCAATAAATATTAGTGGGAGAGAGGGAGATAGAAAGAGAGGGAAGGACGATCGCATACTAGCAGTGTGCTTTTGCGCTTCTTAACCCCTCTGAGGCTCAGAGTCTTTATCAGTAAAATGGAAAAATAACAAAAATGCTATCAGAGTGGGGAGAGGAGAGGACTGGATAAGGTGATACATGCAAGGCAGAAAGCATCTTGTCTGGAGTGTAGAAAACATGCCGTCATGATGATCACTGCTGTTCCTGTTGTTTTCATGATGCATCCCACCCTCCCCCAGACTGGGAGGGAGCAGGCTGCTGTCAGTGTGGGGAAGTGAGCCTGGGTTACAAAATGGCTCACATTTGGGTCAGGAAGACGGTCTAGTCCTGAGCTGGGGGATAGCAGCTTCCATCTGACCCCAGGGTTCCCTTTGGGCTGGCCAGCCTAATGACTAGGCCCCCTGTAGCCTTTGCTGCTGGGAGGCCAGTTACCCCTGCAGCCCAGTGGCCTAAAAGAAAAGCCTCCAAGCGCATCACTGCATTGCTGGGGATTCCTGTTCACTCTGGGAAGCAGGGGAGCAGACCAGCCTGTGCTGCTTCCTGGGGATGGTGAGGGGCCCAGGGCTGCACTCTCTCCTTGAATGGAGCTCCCAGAGTCCTCCCTGCCTTCATTCACCACTCTTGCTAGTGTTTTGAGGGTCCCCCTTCTCCTGCTGTCCCCCCATCCTTCATTTCTCCTTCCTGCTGGCCTAAGAACTGCTTGTCTGCTGCCCCATCTCTACCTCCTGCTTCTTCCGTTTCCTGCCTAGCCACTTGATCCACGCCCCTTGCTGCCTCCAGGACAATCCAGACCTAATTAATACCCAGGCTCTGCCTTTCTCGCCTCATGCCCTAACGAGCCTGGGGCACAGCTTCCCGCGCCCTTGAACTCTGCATCCTTGTTGTGAGTTCAGGTCCCCTTTCACTTCTCCAGCAAGGCAATGAAATCTTCCTCTGAGAACAGCCAGGCTTTTGGTTCCTTGGGAGCAACCAAACCCAGCTGTGGAAGCCTGGATGGGGAAGTATCCTAGAGTGGGGCCCTCTGCTCCTCTACGCTGCACTACTTCCCTGCTGGGCCCACTGCAGCCCTTACTGTCTGTCAAAAGGTGGCAGCTGCCACTTCTCTGGCTCTGGTCTGCATGTCCTTCTCTCCTGTCCCTCAGGGAACACTTTCCAGTGGCTGCTTGGGAAACCAGCTGCTCCAGCTGGAGGGTGAGGACAAGGAAGGCCGATGTATGGCAAAGACAGACATCCCCTAACCTCCATTTACCAGCAGGCCATCCATGATGTCCTGGAGCCGGGGCACATGACACTCTCGCCTCTCTTGGGGAGCGCCCTGGAAAGTGTTCTCCTCCCATGTCCACAGTCGCCTCGCTTTCTGTGGGCGGGAGTCCCCTTCTAATTGGCAGGACTGGCCATACTTCTGCATCACATCCCCACACAATGCCACGCTCCCTTGCGCCCAGACAGGGAGGGAAAGAAAAGATGGCAAATTAACAGGCGAGTTACAGCTAGATTCATGGTATATTTGTAAGAAAATTAAAGATTTGCTCTTCAGTTGTTGGGGGCCATGCTCTTACTAGACAGCTGGCAAATGGAAGAGATTAGAAATGATGGAATAGATCAAATTATTTAAATGAGAAAAATAAATCCACACACAACCTAGCTGCTGCCCGGTGACAGATCCGTTTATTTATCTACTGTATCGGCACCGCTTTGTCTCTGTCAAAAAGGTCATTAAACTCGCCTAACTGCGTAATTCGCAGCCTCCTGCTCCAGCCTCGCTCCACAGCCCTTCTCTTCCCTCGACACCTAGCGCCACTTGAAAAAAAATTATTATTGCTAATAAACAACATTTATTTTAACCCTTGCAGCTTGCTCTCCCACCGGTCCTTCTTGGTCCCATGGAAAATTCCAGTTTCTCTATTGTTTCTCGGAGGAACTGCGGAGGAGGCACTAGCCCCCACTGCCCCGTTGGGGAAGAGGATTGAGACGCGGGCCCCAACAAACGCGCGGCCGCGGCCGCGAAGGTTTAGCTGTGTTACTCCGCAGCCCGCGCGTGCGGTGCGCGGTCAAGTCCAGGCTTTGGTGCAGAGGGTCCAGCCTGGTTTCTCCCATCCCTGCTAGCTCCCGCAGCTCCCCTTGCCCCAGTTTGGACAGTTCTCTTTGAATCCTATCTCCCCCAGACCCCGGTCCTCCAGGCCCAGCCCTGCTTCCCGAGGCATGGAGCTGAGGAGGGACGCCGGTCTCTGGGTCAGTCTCCGGACGCCGCCGTCCAGCGGCAAAGGCCGAGTGGGAACGGGAAGGCGAGGCTCCGCAGACGGCGGGCTCGGGACTCGCTGCTGCCGGCGGGCGCGTCTCCTCCAGCTGGTCGGGCCTCTGGGCTGCCGCGTCGCCCGGCTCGCGGTGCCAGCTCTCGCGCTCCACGCCTGGCTCCCGGGCTCTGTGCCCTCGCAGTGGAAGGCACTGGGGGCGGCGGGGCGGATGGGGACGTCTGGGAAGCGGGGAGAGTCCTAGTCCTCCGGGCGTCCCCTCAAATCGGGTCCAGGGTCCCCTCCCCGCCCCTGCGCAGGTGTGAGCGCCCGAGTGTGCGCCTCGGCGAGTGTGAGTGTGAAGTGTGTGCGCGGGGGAGTGCGCGGAGGGAGCGCGGGCGGCGCGGGCGGCGGGAGGCAGGGCGCGGGGAGGGGGCTGGGAGGGAGTGTGCGCGCGTGCAACTCCACTCCGGGGCTTTGTGCGAGCCCGGGCGATAGCATCGGCGGCGGCTGGAGGAGGAGCGGCCGGAGACGCGTGCAGCCCGCCCGCCAGCGCCCGGCAGCCGGGGCAGGTGGGAGCCTGTGCGGGAGCCGAGCCGACGCGAGCCGGAGCCGAGTCCACGCGGAGCCCGGGCGGAGCCCAGAGCCTTGCTTGCGGGCGGCCCGTGGGCGGCAGCCAGGCGGGGCGGGCGCCCGCAGGGCGGCCCCCCAGTAAGATGTGCGCAGCGCCGCGGGGCGCCCCCCACTCGCAGCGGCGCTCGGGAGCCGGGCTGCTGGGCCAGGCGGCGCCTCGGGGGCTGCTGCGCGCCCGCGCCTAGAGCTGCCGCCCCAGGGAGCCCGCCACGGCCGCGCCCCGGGCACGCTCGGCGGCGCCCAACGATGACCGCTCCCTGGCGGCGCCTCCGGAGTCTGGTTTGGGAATACTGGGCCGGGTTCCTCGTGTGCGCCTTCTGGATCCCAGACTCGCGCGGGATGCCGCACGTCATCCGGATCGGTAAGGGCTCCCCGGAGCCGGGGAAGCGGGTCTCCAAGCGCTTGGGCGGGGGCGGGAATTGGGGCCTCAGAACGCGATCCCGAGAGATTTTTTACAACCCCTCTCAGGGCCGCCCGGGCCGGGTAAATACCGGGGGCTCCTCACGGTGATGAGGACAAAGTTCCAAAGCCAGGGTCACAGGCCTTACTTATTGGGGAGAGGCTGCCGAGCCGCGGCGGGCGAGGGACCCTTGGCGCGCTCCTGCGAGGTCGGATCTGGTGGAGCGTGGCGAAGGGTTCCAATTCTAACCCGAGTCGCCCGAGAATTTCGCGGCGACTGCCAGCACGCCTTGGCCGCAGACCGAGTTCTGGGACCCGGCTTCTCCGCGGAGCGGGAGCCCTGGGGAAGGCGCCAACTTCGCTCCTCTCCCCCACTCGCTCCCCGCGGGCCTCTGTCCTCACTTCGGGCGCAGCTCTAGCAGTGGCCGTGGGGGCAGAGCGTGCAGATTCGCAAGACGAAGGCAGCCGAGTCTCCTCGCCCGGTGGCCGCTCTCGGTCTAGGCGGCCCTTTTCATCCCCGGCGGGGACAGGGGAGGGGCAGCCTCCCCGCTGGTCACTGCAGCCCGTCTCTCGAGACCCAGGCCCCTGTGTGCTCGGGGCCACGAAGGTGGGCGGAAGGGAGCGACAGGGGCCGCCCAGCGTGGCCGGGAAAGGCTGCCGAGGGGATGCGAATGTTTTTCAAAGTTAGCCGAAATCCCTCCGCAGCTGGTGACGCCTGGCGGGTCTGTGTGTGCCTTTCTGAGGCTCTGGCTGCTCGAATCTCTTCTCATCGGAGACTTACTCTTACTCGGGGCTTTAACTTTGTAGTGGCCGCTCAAGGTACCCCGTGGGCAGTGCGGGTGGCCATGCGTATCCGGCGCACGGCCCACAGGGCTGGGCCCGGCCGAGCCACGCGGGAGCCTAAATCTCTGAGGCTCTACGCCTGCTGCCAAGGCCGGAGACCTCGGCTGCCTGGGTTCAGGCACCAGCACCACCTCTGGTACAAGGCAGCCAGAAATATGCCCAGCCAGGGCCACCTTCCTTCTCTGTGGAGCTTCTCCAGGTGCGGAGTCAGGACTGCCAGCCTTGTGAAAGGGAACGCAGGATCGAATGCCAGGCTTGGTTTCCATACTTAAGGCTTTTCGAGGAGGAGGTGGTCAGCAACCGCAGCGCGTCTGTCTCCTCCCCGGCTGTCTTCCCCCTGCCAGACCCTGTTGAACCTAACACCAGGAAAATGGGACCAGAGCAAAGTCCTCGGGTCTTTCAGTCTGTGCTCCAGGACCCTGACAGACAGAGGCGGGAAGGGAAGGCCAAGCACAGGAGGGGACTCTTGGGACAGCCCTTGCCTGCGGTCAGGCTTAACCCTTTGCAATCCAGGCTGCTTTGGGCCAGCTGAAAATGCCTCCCCAGAACCCAGCATGGTCACCATTCCAGGGCAGGCAGCTCTTTAATAGCGGATGAGCACTTCCTCTATCCCTTCTCTGCTTCCTTCTGTTTTGGGGAGACCTGCACGGTAGGATATCTTCGGAGAGAAAACAGTGACCATAAAGGTGTTCTGTGTCCATCCCATGATTTGCAAGTCCCTCCTCCCTGATCCTTCCTCCTCAGGGCTGAGATGGGTATGCACCCAGCCCAACCTCAGGGATACAAGTATTTGGAGGCCCAGAGAGACAGGAGCAGGTGAAGGAAACCCAAGAGAGAGGCACTGCAATGGGGTAGGATGATGTGTTTCCACCTGCCCGCTCTCATGTGAAACCAGATGGCACTGGGGGTGCCTCCTAGCCCTGAGGAGAAGCCCATCTCCGAACCTGCTGTCCTTCCTTGGGTTCAGCATGGAATAATGTAATTAAAGAATGGCAGAGTCTCCTCTCCTCTAATCTTCTTCGTATTAAGCCCCAGGGTTAATTAGCGCGTCGGTCCAGGCCATTTATATCCAGGAGCCCTGTCCCGTTTGATTCCCAGTCCAAGGACTGGGGTGCTGTGCTGATGCTAAACTGTGCCAGCCTTGGTGGAAAATGGGAAGGCTCCGGGACCTCCAGGCTTCTCTGGAGTGGCCTGGGAAGCTGAGCCTCCATTCTTCTAAGCTCATGTTTGAACCTCAGCTGGAGCCTGGGAAGCTACAGAGGATGTGGCACAGAGAGGAATTGAGAGGAGAGGGAGAGAGAAAGAGAGAAAGAATCTCATGCTGAAACCCAAACACACCGCCTTGGCTGGGCCCTATGCCATCTTCTTTTCCCATCTCTCCCACCCCTGGGATCTGGGGGCTCTGGCTGGGGCTGCAGGAATCAGAAATCGACATCCCTGAAACTGGGCTCTGGACCATGCTGGGTGCTTCTGGTTCTCAAGATTGGTGCCGGGGTTGGCTGAGCTTGGAGCTGAATCCTTCCCTAGCAGCCAGGCGTCACTGAGCACTGGCTCAGAGAGGGTTTACCTGCAGGTGCAAGACAGGCTCTGGGCTGGGGAGCATTGTACCCGCCCCTCTCTTTGTGCCTCTTTTGGGGGCTGAAATTTCCTCTTAGACAAGGAGATGGATAGCTCAGCAGTGTGACAGAGTGTTCAAACAATCCATCTTGAATAGATGAATTGCATTGCTCTGTCTTTTTGTAATTGTGTCTATCAGAGGGAGAGGTCAAGGCATTGATTGCTTGGATGGTTTGCAAGTAACAAAGGAGAGCAAGGGAGAGAGAGTAATTGGATTGTAGTCTGCGGGAAAAAATGATCATTGATCATTTTGTATGAATATGTGGAAGATCTATTCTGTGTGTGATTATCAAGCGTTGCTCAGTGAGGGTTTGCAAGGCATATTGTTCAGCATTTTATTATTATTATTATCGTTATTATTGTTTGGATGGATCCTGGTCTTAACTTACGGAAAGCAGTTTAGTGCATGGTTTTTCAGCCAAATGGGCTTCTGTGACTTGTGGGGACATGGATTTCCAGGTTACATGACCCGGAGCTGGGCTTGGAGTCAGGAGGCCTAGCTTTTCTGTTTACCTGCCACCAGTTATTGGAACTACTTTGATCAAATCACACTCTCCTTGCTACCTTCATCCTCACCTTCCCTATCTGTAAACAATTTGGTTAACCTTCACGGGTGGGATTCCATGGATTCAAAGTTCCCATTAGCACAAGCTGGAAGAAACTGTTTAGTGTCATTGTAGGTTTCACAGTTAGATCCTCCCTTGGATTACAGACATACTTTGACCCCATACATTGTGGGCCAGTCTGGAATTTGAAAAGGGAACCACGCAGTGGTGGCGGCAGCTGGGGAAGCCTGGCCAGCCTTCTGTGTGATGAGGATCTGGGGTAGATTGTGGTGATCTCCCGCCAGTCAGTGGAGAGGTTCAAAGCCAAATGACTGCAGAGACATAAAGCAGGTGTGTGTGTGTATGGGGGGATGGGTTGGGCGGGAGGGGCTGGCCCAGCTCTAGACCATTTGAACATCTACAGGCAGAGCAGAACTAGCTGCAAGGTCCTGAGCTTCCTGACTCTACAGGAGCCCAGAGGACAACCGTTGCCCCTCCCTGGGGAGTGAGGGCCCCTCCCCCTAAAATCCCTAACCTAGCCCCATCTGTAACTCCTCTGTTCCCTTCTTGAGTTTAGGAGCCACTGCATGTAAAACAATGAGAAATTTCTCAGTGACTGGTGATGCGCTGAAACATCTCGCTGCAGCGGAGGAACAGACAGCAGCTGAATGAAGATCAATAGGGTTTTCCCCCCTGGAAGTAAATAGCTTCAGACAAGACCTGGGAGTGGCCCGAGGGGCCCTAGAAAGCATTAACTTAAGGAATTTCTGCCTCCACTTTTCAGCCCAGCTGCTCCTGTCAGCTGGGCTTTCCTCTTTCTCCACTTGGAGTTTTAATTTCTTCCTGATGCCACCACGCATTGCGCTAAACCGTCTTTTGACATCAAGATGACCCGTGAGATGTTTGTGAGAGCGGTTAATGCAGGATGAGCCAGGTACCCCAGCCTGACTAAGCTTTTCCAAGGTTACCTGCGCCCCCCTGCAGCTGGGCGTGACACTGGGCTGAGTTCCGAAGCCCAGCCCACAATGCTATTTTGAAAGGGCTTAGAGGGACTGCTTTTCAATTCCCTACCCCTCTAGGAATGCAAGACTGCCTGACTGCTGTAAGGATCCTTTGTGGGGCAGCAAGCCACCTCTTTCATTTCCCACGCTCCTGCAGGCACTGTCCCAGACCTAGGAAACAGCTTCCTGTTCCAGGACATGGAGAGGATGCACAAACACTCGCATGTGCATGAGAACTATCTCCTCTTGGGGAGGAATAAGGAGTAGGCAGGAGAGGCTGTGCGGTGTGGTCTTTCATGGGGAGATCTGTTCATGCTCAGCAGCTGGGACTATGTTTCTGATCCACTGAGGCCAAGCCTCTTCCAGCCTGTCACAGTTAGCTGCCCCTGCTTCTTCTTCCCACAGCTGCAGACACAGCCCCTTCCTGCCTGCTCAGGACTGATACTTTACTGCGCTGGGCAGTGCAGGGGTGTGGGGAGTTTCCCAGGCTGTGCCTGATGTTCCAGGAGCAGGTGCTCCTCTGGGGCCAGCGCCCTTCAGACCCTGGCTTGTCCTCCTGAGACTGGCGTGGTGGGCTGGAGCTTCAGGTGGACGCATGTGCCGAGGGACTGCTGTGGAAATGGAGCACATGCAGATGGAGCCGGCACCCTGGCCTTGGACTCCTTTCCTGGAGTTGCTTTTCTCCCAGGTACTGATTCCTCAGCAGCAGCACCAGAGGGCAGTGTGCCTGTGCTGAGATGGTCACCTTCCTGGGGCCCCACCTGTGTCTGGAGCAAAATCATCATAATAAAACAATACCATGACCCCACTGTACTGACCACTTACAAGCTGCCGCACTCGGTGCTGTGTTTTTCAGTGACCAGTCGTGTGCACGAATAGTAAATGCTCGATAAATGTAACTGCTGCATTTCTCTCATCATCTTACTGAACCTTCATCACCCTGCGGTCATTCTCACCATTTTGCAGATGAGAAAACTAAGCTTGGTGAACCAACTTGTTCAAGATCGCAGGCCTATAATTGGCAGAGGTGAGATAAGAGCTGTGGCCAGCCTGACCCCACCTCGGGTGCATTTAACTGCGTCTGCAGTCTGAGGGCAGAAAGCAGTGATCTGTAAAGGAGCTGAATGCAGGGCCCCCACCCCTCAGTCCAGGTTGCTGAATCAAGTCTCAGCGAGACGGGCCTGGCCCCCCGGGGAAATGGCTGGATGGCCTCTGCCGTATTTAACCCTATCAGTGCTGATTTCCGGCAGCAGGCTGGCCTTGCTGAAGAGCTAGGAGGGGGGCAGATTTGTTCTTTCCTGGGGAAAGGTGTGCACAGGGCCACCCATCTCTTCAGTCACGCACACTTAGATTTGCTGCTCTTTGCTTGGGGCTGACTTTTGTACTCTGCTCAGACTTCAATCCGAGTCCTAAATAAAGTCTGGATTCTCCCTTGGTAGGGTCAGTCGTACACAGAAATCCTTTTCTTTGGGGTCTCCAGTCCACATGTGAGATCCACCAGGCTCTCCTTAAAGACATTGTGTCTGTGTCTATGTGCCCCCCCCACTGTCATCTCATCAGCTCTGACCTGGCAAGGAAAAGCGGTTGCTACATGAGCTCCCTTTGCTCTTCCTCCCCTTCTTCCTTCTGCCCTTCGCTACCCCAGTGCCATCCGCTCTGCTCCTCAGCAGCCCTTCCAGGCTAGCAGGTTTTGTGGCCATTCTTTCTTTAAGCAAGAATCATATCATGGCATTCCAACTGGAGGATGCCTGGGTGGGAAATGAAGCTTGGTGGACAACATACAGACATCGCTGACACTGGGCCCTGGATCCCTGCTACTATCCTGCAGGCACTGTGACTGAGTGTAGGGACCTGGGTGCAGCAACCTTGTCCAATCCACCTTTCTCCACTTTACCTCTACAAGAGCCAGGGCAATCCAGCTTAGTCTCCTGTGTACCCTGT
Source organism: Dinomys branickii (assembly GCA_004027595.1). Classification (NCBI taxonomy): domain Eukaryota; kingdom Metazoa; phylum Chordata; class Mammalia; order Rodentia; family Dinomyidae; genus Dinomys; species Dinomys branickii. Next base: position 119,880 of record PVLD010000763.1, on the reverse strand, counting down.
GCTCCTATTCCAGGGAGATGAGGGCATCCTAGAATTTTGGTGGCTGCCAGAGATGGAGCTGTTCTGTAAGAATGGGAGCATTGCTCAGAGGCAGGACAGTGGTGGCAGATTTGAGACTGACATGATTGTAGGGTCCTAGGGTCATGTTATTTCCCAGGACCATCATTTCCCAATCTGAGGCCAACAAGAGCCTGAACTGGGGTGAGGCAGCTAGAATTGAAGGAGATTGTTGAATGGAGACCCCGCACTTGCATGGTTTTCTGCGAGAGTGAGCATTTCCTCACATCCTGGCTTTGCTCCAGGCTCTGGGTGTGCTTCTGGGGCCAAGTTTCCTTGTGCATCTGTGCCCCAGAGACTGCACCCTAACTGGAGTGATTTGGAGAGATGAGATTGCACGGAGGTCCAGAAGAGCAACAGGTCTTTCTGATTTTGCTTTTGTTTCCTTTCCCTTTTGCCAGGTTTTATAGCAGCCATGCCACAGATGCCCGCTCCATCCCCCGCCCCCCTGCTCCTTTCCCTGCCAAGGGTTTTATTTCTTTTGGAATTACCTCCAGTCCACACTGCCTCCTGCTCCAATGTTGGCCTTTCTTTCTCCTTGCAGCTCTGTTTCTCAAGTACTTCTCACTTCCCTTGACCTTTATACCTTGTTTGCTAGCATTATTGACCTTGGCTGTGGTTAGGTCTGGGACGTATCTGAGCTTTTTCCAGTGAATATTTGGCAGGGTGTTCTAGGCCTTCATGTTTTCACCTAAAAATCAGTGTATGTCTCTCACGTTGTGTTTGAGTTCATGTGGGGAATTTTTTTTGACACCTCAAAATAATGAGTGGTGTGTCTTGGGGCTGGTGAGATCTGCATTTTTGTACCTGTTTCATGACCTTGAGCCAGTCACTTCCCCTCTGAGCCTCTATTTCCTCATTTGTGAGACAGAAGTATTAATATGCAGTTGAATCGTGTTCTGCTGCTTTTGACCTATAAAAATTTCATATGGTTGAGCCTTATAGGATTGCCTTCACAGGGCTATTGTGAGGATTAAAGGAGATAAACTACGTAAACCTCTTTTCACAGTGTCTAACATTTAACAATTGTTGAGGGAAAAAGGAAGGTTCTCAAGGGTAGAGGTCATGTCTCTATCACCAGAGTCTGAGCTATCCTCTCCTTATGCCCCTCTACTCTGGGCTCACACCTGTGTCCAGTGCTCCATGCAGTTAGGGATGTGGCATCTGCCCATTGCCCACATGCTCATTTGCCCAGATGTGGAATGGGTGGGTCCAACATCTATGCCAGTTCCAAGTACAAGAGAGTGCTCCTTCCTAAGATGTTCCTAGACCATTACTTATCAAACCCTGGGGCTCTGGTTCTTCCTTGTATTTTGTAGCATTTTAATTAAAATACATTTTGCTCTATTCAGAAACAGAGGACCCTGGTTATGTGACGCTCCTGAGGAGTTGATCTGGTCAGCCCTTCCTAGATAGGGAGTCTGATCTTATTTCCTGGACAAGCCAGTGGGGACAGAGAGGGTCTGTGGCTGGAAACTGGGCTACAGGGAATAGACTCTGCTGGCTCTCCTGGGAGACACTGGGTAATGAGGCCCAAGGCAAGAGCTGGGGAGGAGGGACTCCTTATAGTGATCGTACAATGGGAGTTAATGAGATGGCATGCGATGGGGAGGGTGGCAGGCTTTGACTCCAAATCCTTTGGTACAATGCTGAATGGTGGTTAAGGATGGCAGGTGGAAAAGGAGCAAAGAGGAGCTAAGATTCTGGTTTATGTCAAGAAGGTTCCAATCCACAGGAGACAATTAAGTCTTGTGCTATTAAAGGGACTGATGCAGACAGGCTGCCAATAGAAGGGGTTTTATAGAGTTCTCAGAACAACTGCAAGGATGAGCTCTTTAAATATGGGAGCAAGAGAGACTTCTGCAAAACCTCCTTGCATTTGCTTTGCAGAGCGGATATATGCTATTCCAAAAAGCTGCCCAATTGGGCAGAAAAGTTGGAGCTGGGAGCCAAGGACTTCCCAGGGCTCCAGGCATCACGTTCCCTGTCTATGGTGAAGAATCATAGAAGCCAAGCTGAAAAGAACCCCACTAGTCATTTTAGGCCTCCGGTCCTCAGACGTTAGTATGTATCAAATGACCTGGAACACTCTTTCAAACACAGATTGCTGAGCCCTGTCCCCAGAGACTATGTGTCAGTGAGTCTGGGGTGCTTCACTGGGTCTGGGAAGAGGCCTAAGAATCCACATTTTTAGCAGGTTCTCAGATAACATAGATGCTACTGGTCTGGAAGCCACGCTTTGAGGGACTACCATCCCAGTTCCTGAGGACCTCCCTCCATATAGGAGGAGGTCCACTCTAATTGAATACCATCTGCAACAGGAAGCTTATTACATTTCCCATTCTTTATAGCAAACATCTTGGTCCAGTCCGATCTTGGCGGCACATTTTCCCCCTGAAAATTGAAATGTATCTCTCTGCAGTTCCAAGAAGGCGATGACTTAGGCATCACACATGTAGGTTTAAAATCTCTCTGTCTAGGTTTAAACTCCCATTCCTTCCTCCCTGGATGTGTGAATTTGGGTAAGTCACTTAATTTCTCTAAATCTAGACTTCTTCACCTGAAAAATGTAGATAATAATAGATTTCACCTCATGGGATTCTTGTGAGAATTAACTTGCCTGGTACAAAGGAAGCCCTTGGTGCGTTTTAGCAATCTAGTATTTTGGATAAGCTCCTAAGTTCTGGAATCTAACAGCCTGACTTTGAAGACTATCCTTACGGATTCCCATCTCTCTAATCTTGGACAGGCTAATGTCTCAAAAAAAAAAAAAATAATGATGATAATGCCAGTGCCTGCCTCATGGTGATGTATGGATTCAGTGAGTTAATAAAGAGTGCTTGGGGCTGGGGATATAGCTCAGTGGAATAAGCGCCTGCCTAGCAAGCGCAGGGTCCTGAGTTCGATCCCCAGTACCACCAAAAAAAAAAAAAAAAAAAAGAGTGCTTAGAATATGATCATGGTACGCTTTCAATACATGCTAGCCATTAGTCCTCCTGTTGTGATTACCCTGCCCCTTGATTGAATATGCTGTCTGTCCTACCCTGCTGGTCTGAAGAAATAGGCATTTCTTCCTACTAAAGATACCCAAATCCACCGTCATGGTGTTGAGAGCTGACCACACCATTGCTTATTTATTAAAACTAGTAAGATCATCACCTCCTCACATCTCAGCTTTGGTGTCTAATTATACAACCTAGGATTTTTTTAGGCTTCTTAACAGCCTTTCACTGTATTGATTAGTAGTGAGACAATGGTGTTCTGAGATTATGAGGTCTTTTCCACCACCATTGCTGATCTTAACTTCCCTCGTCCACCCACTGGTGGTGGATCTCTTGAGCCTTAAATGTGTCACCTGTCATTTACCCTCAGTAAATTCTATCATATGAAGAACATTTTCTTCTCTCTCTATTGCTTCCCTCCTGGTAAAGAGGCTGAGTGGTTATTGGCCTCCAGTGTGGATGGAGTTGAGAATCATTGTTCTGAATCATGTAGCTTTGTGGGCTCCCTGTTCTCTTGGCTAGCACACTACATGCTATGTGAGCCTGCAATAAACATGTCTTCTCTCACGTCAGCTAATGTATTGAACACATTGGACAGGAAGTAACCAACGTCAGTCTTTTGAATTTACCGAAGGTCTTAGGTCCACTGTCCTATGCCTTAACTAGCTTTGAAATACCACAGCCTCTCTCATGATCTGCATGGTTGTATTGTGGACCGAGGCACTGTCCCTCTGCCCTCACACTGTACCCTGTACTGTACCCTGCACCCTCTACCCTGCCTAGAGGGCACTATGATTTCCCTCATACTCTGGGCTTCTGCTCTGCTTGCCTTTCTGGCTGGCTTCCATACATACTCAGGTCTCAGAGAACATTTTTTTTTCTCCAAGAAGCCTTTTTGACTTTCACCCCTTTTCGAGTCCCCACAGTCTCTGTAATTCTCTTGTCATAATACTCACTGTATTGTTATTCTCAATTAGTTACCTTAGTGATAAGCACTATGCAATCTTGGGCCCCAACTGCCTTATTCACTCTTCTGCCCAGTGCATAGCACAGCGTGGCTCATTGAAGGTGAACAGTAAATATTTGTTGAATTAATGAATAATACATTGATGAATATAGTCATTTGAATGTACTTCCACCTAACTACCTTTTCTTTTCACTGAAACTTCTCTCCATTTTCTCCATGAGGACTTCATGTAAGACTGTTTTGTTTTTCATGAAGTCAAGGAATGTGTATGGTATTCTTCTGAGGTACCAATTTGGCAATTCTTTTCTTCTTCTTCTTCTTCTTTTTTTAGTACTGGAAGCTGAACTCAGAGCCCTGCACTTGCCAGGCAGACACTTGTGCTGCTGAACTATATCCCTGGCTTGCCCAAGTTGGCAACCTTTATGTCAAGATCTTTTCCACCTAATCTGTTGAGAGGAGCTGAAGAATCTCGGGGAGGAAGCTCTTCTTTCCCAACCTTATGATTGGACTTGACATCCATTGTCTGGTTCCTATGATGGTGATGATTCTTCTCTTGAGAGAGACATAGCTATCTACTTCAAGAAAATACCATCATCTCCCTGCTTTTCTGACCTCACCCCTCTCTCTTTCCCACTTGCCCCTCAGCATCTCCACTGCTCCCTGTGGGAGCTGAGTGAAGGAAGAGAACTCTGTGGTCTGATTCTTCAGAGGCTGATCACCCAGGACATCTATTAGCCAAAACTGTTGATGTGCCACGGGCACTTCCACTAGTCAGAGACCAGGCCTCCCCTTTTTTATCTTCACCATATGGTCCTGCTGGAACATGTAGACACTGGGTCTATGTGGCAGCTTTTGTATAAAACAGAAGTCTAGATAGTCATCCTGGAGATTCAGGCTGTATAGACTGTCAGCAGGAGCCATTTCACCTTTGGGATGGTAGCACATGGGCTCTGAGGAGTGTGAGTGTGTGCATGTGTATATGTTTATGTGCTTATGGGAGATGTGTGAGGGAGGTTTGCCTCTCTACCACAGGCTTTCCAAGTTGGTGCTCAGCAGCTGTTCTATATTCCACACCTTACCAGTGACTCCCCTGTGGATCAGTAGAGAAACTGTTAACTTCAGTGATGGTCCCAGGTCCTGCCCATCTGGGCCCCTCTGCCAACTTTATCAATGTAGCTGAACATGAGGGTGAGACAGGTTTACAGTGTGCTTCCCCTCCCGAATAGAACAGGACTGAAGTCTCCCTTGAATCTACGCCCTCTCTTCTTGCTTCTCTCCCTGGGGAAACAGATGATATATTATAAGCAGAAAGAGCCCATTGCCTACATGGCCATTTTTCCTATCCAGTTTAATAGAGGTGACAGCCGTCTATTTTGCTTGTCTCGTAACATCGAATCAGTAAATAAAATATGGGTGAACTTTCAGGTTTAGCTGAATTATGGCTAGTCCATGGGGACTGAGGGCTGGGGGAGATTGGAGCAGTGAAATTAAATCCCTGGCTTCTTGTCCCTCTTAAGTCCAGGACATCTTGCAGTGCTGGAGGCCATCATGTTTCATGGTCTCTGAGTCTGTGGAATAACCAAAATACTAGTGTAGGCCCCCAAATGTGGAGATCACAGGAGTAGTACTTCTCTCTATTGTTTTCTGTCACTGGTTGGGATACGGAGGACAGAAAAAGGGACATGACTAGTGTCATGTCCTTTGGTGAACCGTGGGAAGAAACAGACAAGAATATTTATCTGCTGACCCCAACCTTAAAACAACCCCACTGCCTTCCTGGTACACAAACACCCATGAGTCTGCACCCATGCATGTATGCTAATTTGAAGCTTTAAATGTGTAGTTTTAAGAGAGCTAAGTAGACTAGACTTTTCCAGTGTAGACAAACACCTATGAGCCATTTTTTCACACACAAAGAAAATACAAATTGGATCCATACATGTGTTTTATAAAAACTCATAGATAATGGGTCACCCTGTGTGGTTTCCTGAGAGGCAGAGAGATTAAGGGTCAACCTTGACCTCTGTGTTCAGCACCACGGAGAGCAGCCAGCTGCTGGGGTAGTGTGTGACACCATCTGCACACTGACTCTGCTTTCTAGAAGGGGTGATGTGATTATTGCAAGGTTTTGCTAAACAGGCATTCCTTTCAAAAGCTAATTCCTCTAGGGCCCTGGCGTTCACAAATTGGACTGCAGTTTTCAGGAGGCACACAGTAGGCTAAAAAGAAGTGTTACCTCTGGTAACACTCGAATGGAGTAATATACGGTAAAGGAAGGTGAAGTTCATGGATTGAATTTTCTCCCGCTTTTTCCCTCCTCATAAACTGTTCTTAAATCTTCGGTGCCTGGTACAGCTTGTCTGCTAGGGAGCGGTAGCAGATGACAAAAGGAGTGAACATCCCATTGTCAAATATCACACCTGATACCGCGCGTTTTTGCTCAGCTTGTCAGCATCATCTTTCACATTGCATTTGGTAAGTAGGCTTCAGTAATGTATTTTTATGCTGCTAAATGTGATTTCTTAAAAGTATTTTCTGCAGTATTCTTTCCTCAGTTATGGAGCCCTGCATATCTATAATGGAGCTATATTTTCTGTTAATAAATAAAATTACACCTTGTTCAGGTGATGGGAAATAAATGTGTCACAGCTTTGTGGCATTCCCCCAAAGAGCCTTGGATCCAGGTGCTGCACCACCTGGCTGTGTCTGAAAAGCTTTGTGATGGAGGTGGGTGCTGACAAAGATCTCCCTCCAAAGCCAGGTCCATGCTGTGAGTGATCCCATCATGCCTCAGAGGATGAGGGAACTTTTGTTCATCACGGAGGGAACACTTGGACTAGAAGCCAAAGGACCAAAGAAGTCAAAGAGTATTGGATTGAGAGTCAGAGAACTTGGCATTCATCTCCGAACAAGGAGCCCCTCTTAAATAGATGGGCCTCAGGGATTTGGGAGCTGTGATGGCACCTGGAAGTCATACAACAGACAGAAAGACCCAGAGTGGGGGGGGGAGTGGGCTACTTCAGGGGCTCTGGTTTGAGATATTTCAGTAGGAAGGGATTTGAGACTTTTTGCTGCTCCCGTAAGATTCACAGAATGAGAAAATATCTCCTTTGGAGATGTGGCTATTTTTATGCTGTTTGTAATTTTATGTTTATTTCCTGTCTTTTTCACATGGGTTCTGGGCTGACTCATTGACTCAGCAACACTTATTGAGCACCCACTCTGTGTACCGCAGGATATACAGGGCAGGGAATTGCAGAGGCTGGGGGGTGTGTGTGGGCGGAGGCTCTGGGCTAGGTGGCATCTGAGTGTCCTCACGGGAGGTCCAAGTGGGTGACCTTCAATGATAGCGATAGCCTCTTAACATTTCGGTACTTGTGCTTTAGATGAAGGCCCTCTGCTTGGATCTTCCTTATTTTCTCTTGTTCTGGGGAGGACTAATGAGGCTCATGGAGGTGAGGAGATGAACTGAAAGTTACCAGGTTAATTCAGTGGGGAAAACTCCCTTTTCCTTTCACCTTCGCTCCTCTTCCCACCTGCCATTGCCCTCTCTAAACCTTTTCATCACTCTTGTTGGTCTGAGAGTGTTCTTTCGCCCCGGAGCCATTATACCCCACCCTCAAGCCCACTCCAGGGTTCATTTTGACCAGTTTCCTATCTCAGGGCAGAATTGAATCTATTTTTTCTAGATGGAGTAGATGCATATAAGTAGCAAGGGAAAAGTGGGGCAGGGCTTGGTTCCCAATGTTTAAGTCTCCAAGGGATATGATTCTGTCTCCTTTGATGAGATGGTTCTTCTTGCTGGCTGACTCAGATTCTTCCTGCTGCAATCTAAATCCATCTTGTCCAGTACACGAAAAGCCTTCCCTGGAAGGTGGGACCACTAGCTTGGGAGTCATTAGCTGCAGGGGCTTTTCTTTCTGGGGCTGTAGCAAAGAAGCTCTCAGACAATTAAATTGAAATGGCTACACTTTCACTCACCGGGGCTTGGACAGATTTATAATATTTTCTTTTTTAAAAAATTAGGTTTTTTCTCTTGAAGACAATGATTTATGGAATAATCAATTTCTTTATCTACCTAATACATTGGAGTGATCTGTCAGTGTAGACATCAATCTCCCCCTGAGGCTGGGGAGAGCACACAATCTTTGAGCCTGACTCATCGGACAAAAGTCAGCTTTTTCCATGAGCTCTTTGCCATCAGAGCCAGGCTCTGAGGTCTGCAGTAAGAAAGGTCTGGGGCTGCCACTGCCTCCTTCCGGCAAAAATACCACCACTTTCTCCTCATCTGTCTCCATCATGTACAGAAGAGAGAGATGCAGCGTGCACCATCTGGAGGCTGAGGAAGGATGCTCAAAGAGTGGAACTTGGAGACAGGAAGGCAAGAGTGATCACTTTCAAATCTCTAAGGACTGCAGCATAGTGGAGGGCATAGACCTGGTCCTGGAGGCGCTCATAGAATTGGAGCCAGTGGGGTGATGATCCGAGAAGGCAGATTTTGATTCAATACCACCTATTTTACATGTAATGAAAGAGCTTTTGGAAGCTTCAAGAAAACGCCTTGTGGTGGTGAGGGTAGGGGTAGTTGGCTTCCTGTTATAGAGATGCTCGAACATTAATTGGGCAAGGATGCTACAGAGGAGCCCTGGATTCTTTTCACTCTGAAATTCTAGGCATGCCCAACTGTGTTGCTAGAGATGCTTATAAACATCTGAGTTCCTCAAAAGGCCAGGGCTGTGCCTGCTCTGGGTTACACAAACCCCATGAAGGCCAAGTTTGGTGTGGCAGTTGCAGGAAATACATTTAATACAGATTCTTTTTCTTCCCTGCCCAGATCCTTCTCAGCTTATCTCATGGCCGTGCCCATGGGTCAACAAGGAGGCAGGTGGCTGTAATTGGTTCTAGGCCCAATTTTTTTTTTCCGGTACCGGGGATCGAACTCAGGACCTTGCGCTTGCCAGGCAAGCGCTTATGCCACTGAGCTATACCCCCAGCCCCTGTAATTGGTTCTAGGTACACCATCAGTAGTTCTGAACAGCACAAGGACAATCACTCTCTGTGCCTGATCTCATTTAATCTGCCTCTCTCTCTCATCACGTATGTACTTTCTGCAGACCCAGAGACTGATATCTGAGACAGAAGTTCTAAGATTGTAAAGCAGCCTATATGAGTCTTACTCCTTCACACATGTATTTGATGATGCAGGGAGCCTTTACCATGCACATACCAACCATATGCCAGCCTCATGTAGGTACTGGGTCACAAGAGTGAGCAAGACAGACATGATTCCTTGCTCTCGTGGAGCCTGTGGTCTAGCTAGAGAGGTTGGCATCAAAATGTGTTCCAGAAAGGAAGTGCAGGTGGCTGCAAAGCATCAGGAAAGGCTTCTCTGAGGAAAGGACTTTCAACTGGCCCCACAAGATCTGGGGAGGAGAAAGGGAGTTAGGTGAGAGAGATGGGTCAGTGAAGGAAGTGTTCTAGGCAGAGGGGACAGCATGCGCAAATGCCCAAGGGGCTGGCAACTGTGTTGAACTGTACGCACTACCAGCTTCATAGGTCAAACATGGCCCTATAAACAATTTTATGTTTCAAGCAGATGTTTAGAAGTCTGGTGTGAATGGAGCAAAGAAGGCTGTGAAGCAAATGGCCTGGAGTTGTGATCCTTACCCAGGGTTGTTCTAAGCCATGATGAAGAGGCTGGACTTTATCCCAAGGGCACTGGGGAGCCACTGAGGACTTTATGGGCCAGGGAAATAACCAGATTTGAACCTCTGAGAAGTGGCTGTGTGATGTGACTTCAGGGGTAGTAGTGGAAGCTGGGGACTCATCAGGAAGCTGTTTAAATGGCCCACCTGAAGAAGGACAGGCAGGTGTATAGACAGAATGGAAGGCCCTGTAGAGACCAAGTGCCTTGACTCCCTGTACCGAGCTCCCCCAGAAGTCCCTTGTCCCTGAGCCTGAGTAGTGGTGGCTGGGCCATGGTGCGCACAAGCATCCCTTCTTCAAGCCACATCACAAGACTCTTCTCTGAGGCCTCTGTCCACACCACATGCAGCCATCTGTGGGTATCACTGACCCTTCAGTCCTATCTCATGGCTCTCTGATTCTACCAGAAAACCCTAAGCACGTCCTGTCTCCTGGTGCCAGAGGCAGTGGGTGCTCCTCAGATGGCAGATCTCTCCTCTCACAGCTTTCTCCAGTGGACAGGCTGGCTGGTGTGGCTGGCCACCCAGATGCGCCTACTGCAAGTCCTAGGTCCCATGGACAGCCATGCAGGGAGGCCTGAGAAAGAAAGCAGCAGAGACTGTCTGGCTTTGCACTTAAGTTCTCCATGCAGCTGGGAGCTTGCTGCAGGCTGAGTTGAGCCTTTTCCCTGCAGAGGTTGGAGCTGCTCTCCGTGTTGGCAGATGTGGTAGAAGGGGAGACCTCAGACTGCAGGGCAGGTATGGGGCTGTACCTGGGCTGCAGCCCCACACAGACTTGGCTGGGCTGGCCTCTTCCTGTGCTTTAAGTTTTCAGCCTCCTAACAGTGTCACTGTATTCATACAAATAACATTAGTCACTTTTCATGTGCCAGGCACTGTGCTGAGCATCTTCCAGACGCTCAGTCATTTCATACAACAAGTCTAAGAGGTAAAGACTTGGTCCCGCATTGTAGAGGAAGAAACTGAGAACCTGGGATGGTGCACATGGAGAAAGCATTCTCCTAGATGTTAGCTGCCGTTTATTATTATCATTAGCAGCAGAAGCAGCGCGATTTTTTGAGGCAACATAATTTTATTGATTTAAATTTTATTTTTTAAAAATTTCAGTTGAGAAATAATTGTTGTATACATTTATAGGATATAATGTGATGTTTTGATATATGTTGTTACTGCTAAGTAGTGGAGGCACAGATGGCTTCCAGTGCCCTGCACACAGCAGATGCTCTGAATTACTTGTTGAGTTTGATTAGATGGCAGGAAATTGAGTGGGTGGGCTGGGTCCAGAAACCAGCCTGAGAACACACCCTCCCTGGCTCCCTCAGACACCAGAGCTCTCGCTTTCTCTTCCCTAGCCCAGGCCTTTCTTCCCTGGCACCTCTTCCCCACTGCTCCTGCCTGGCCCCCGCCATGACCAGAGCACCTGGATTAGAGGTTCCCGTCCCTTTAGGCACTGTTTCCTGGCCACTCCAAAGGCTACAGCTGGGACTGACTCCCATGACTCCCACACGCCCTTTCTTGGGGAGTTGTTGCAGGACCCTGATCCTTCTGGATTTTGCACTGCGGTTGGCTCCTCAGCCACGAGCAGCTCCTTCCTGCGGCTCAAAGCAGCCGAGACTGTGCCTAATCCGCTTGTGATGGTTAATCTTGATCATCCACTTGATTTGCTTGAGAGATGCCAAGGAGAGTAATGATGCACACTGAGTCTGGGTGGGGGTGGGGTGTGACCTCTGGGACTATCTCGGGTCTCTGGCTCCTTCGTCTCCAGCTCTTTCCCGGCCTGTCTGCTCCCTGCGGCCCTGAGGCAAGCAGCTTTGCTCTGCCAGGCCCTTCTGCTGTCGTGTTTCTGCCTTGGAGGCAGCTGATCAAGGGCTGGCACCTCTGGAACCACGAGCCATACACACTTCTCCCTCTTTAAACTGTGGGTGTCTGGTGTTAGGTCAAGGCCTCTTTGGCCTCCTGCTGGCTTGCTTCTTTCTCCTACTTCGTGCCTATCAGGAGCCTCATCTCCTGCAGGAAGTCTTCTCTGATGCACCTGGGCTGAGGATCAGGACCGTCCTGAGCTCCTTAGCCCCATTTTCAGAGCAGTCTGTGCTGAAATTGTCTTCTGCCCCTCTCATCTTGCTCTAGGCCTTGGATCAGAAAACTGAAGCTTGTGGACCTCTTGTGCAAGCCCCAGACCGTTTTCTTAACACAATCTTTTTATTTATATATAAAAAAGGACAATATCTTCTTACTGTTCACTCTGTTAAAGACAAACCCCTTTGCTTGGAATTCAGGCAGTTCTCTGCGAACTATGCCCCCTGCCCCTGCCATCAATTTAGTTTGATGTTGAATTAGTTTTTTAAGTTGTTAACCAATATTTTAAAAGTTGGGACTTTAACCCACAATTTTATACTTCTGACTTCTGTTAGTACATTCTCCCAGGCCATAGTCCCCACCTCTCCTCAGAGTCTTCCCCTGTGCCAGGCTGATCACTGTCCTGCCTGTGCAGATTTGCATCAGTGGAGTTCAGAGAGGAAAGAAAAATATTTCAAGTACCTGTGTTTTCACTACCCAGATTAAGCAACAGGCAGACAAAGTAAGAGTTCTATTTTTTTGTTGTTGTTTTTCTGCTCACTTGTCCTGCTTCCCTCTCTGTTTCCTGTTAGCTCTTCCAGGCTTAATCCTGACTTCCCATGCGACCAAGGAGCTTCTCCAAGGTAGGGATCTGGTCTCATTCCCACTTGTGATCGTCACAGCTGTTGTTCGCTGAGGTCTTTTCCCATCTCATTTAACCCTCCTCGCCTCTGTAAGGTGAGCATAATGGTTCCTGCTTTCCTGGTAGGAATCCGAGCCGAAGGGTGATGACATCAGTCAGTGGGGTGCTTAGTCTCAGTGTCACGGTGGTGCCTGGCTCTGGTGCAGTTCCCAGCAGCTGCCCCAGTGAGGCCCTCAGTGGGCAATTACTAAGTGCCTGACAAGTCAAATTAAATCACAGAGTCTCCGTTGGGTGGAGCCAGCTCCCACCCCCTAAGGTGGGCTTTGGCACATTTGGGATGCTCCTGGTTCTTTTTCCTACCTTTGTAGGGTGCCTGGCTGACTGCAAGCTGCTGGCCCATCTCCAGGGCAGCATTGCTCGGGGTGAAGTCAACATGTGCCAGCACGGACTCTTCTATGAGTCCCCTTTGCATTACCATGTCCTTGAAGCACGAGGAGGTGGTGCAGGCATCAGAACTCCGCAGGAGCATTTTAACAACCTCTGTCCTTGTTCCTTCCCTGCAGTTCTTGCTGTGGCCGCAGGCTCATCACTTCAACTCCAGTGACTAATTGGACCCTAATAACAGGTCACACAGGCACACACCCTTTCCTGTCCCTTTCTGGAGTGCAAAGCAAAAGGTGTTGCAAAGCTACTGTTTGGGCAGGAGTTTGGGGGAAGGAGTGGGGAGAAGTCACAGGCTGCTCCCTGTACCCTGGGCAGCCCCAGCTGCTGGGCACCCTCTGCTTGTCCGGCTATGGGCTGGGGCACCTATGGCATAAGTATGGGCTATCTGGTGTCGAGAATGTTCTATGGACATTGTCCAGAGATGGCATCAGAAGAGAGATATATCAGTAAACACAACCCCGACTCCAGTCTGGAATAGTGTCTGTAAATCCTGCCTCACCCTAGTCCAGAGGTTTCATTAATCCACCAGCCCCTGGAGCCAGGTGGTGATGGGAAACTTCAGATTAATGTGAGAGGTGTTTTCTTGACCAAACTTCCTGCTTTCTGTGCAAGTAGATTAAGTTCTGGATCAAACGGAGAGCCTTGCTTTCTTGCCAGTTGGAGCTCACTCGCATTCCTGTGTGCTAGGTTGCATTTTGGGTATATGGATTATCATCCAAACCAAATGCAAAGATTCTGAGGCTCAAAAACACTTCCAGTTTGGGATACTGGACACCACACCCTCCTGGGTCTGAAAGCAGGTCCCTCTCTGGGGATAGTTCCCATAGCTCCTGGGGTTGGATGTCATGTCAGCAATGTGGAGTTAGTGACCTGCTCTTGACACTACTGGGGGGGGGTGAGTGACAGTTGAGGGCTCACATCTCAGGAATGAGCCCAGACCCTGCCCCTCTATGGAAAGTGAGAGGTGACAGCCATAGCGGTAAGCATGGAGGCCCAGCTTTTGGAAGGTCTAAGTGGCCCTCATTCTTTCCACCCTTAGGAGGTCATTCTGGGATCACCCTCCATGGGGCAGCAGATCTAGCATCCCTACCTCTCAGGTGCCTAGAATCAGGAGACTAGACAGCCATGCAACATGTCATCTGTGCCAGGCCCAGTTCTTTCTGTGCCAAGTTGAAGTGACTTTCTGATACATTCCAGCAGGAGGCATGGCCCTTCTCACTGGAAAAGATATCAATTCCTCTAAGGGCTGAGATGAGAAGACCCCACCCAGGCAGGGGTGTCCTGAAGCCCCACAGGCCCCTTTATGGTGTCAGTTGGGATCTCTGTATATCACACAGTCTCCAAGGAGCCATGACCTGTCTTTTCTCTCCCACCCAAGGAAGACAGAATGACCTTTCCTCCTCATTAGCATTAAAGCCAAACAAGAACTTGACCTAAACAAGGGATAAAAATACCCAGCGTTTATTAGGCGCTTACCATGCCAGTTCTTATTCTTAGCACTTTCATGCATTCATCCCTTTAGTCCTAACAGGGGTCTCATGAGATGGTATGGCTACCCCCATTTCACAGATGAAGAAATTGTAGCCTGAGAGATTCAAAGACTTGTCTGTGGTCGCACAGAGAACAGGGGAGAGAGCTGGGATCTTCCCCCTAAAAGTTAAGCTTCAGAGTCATGACCCACAGCAATTTTACTCCAGGATGTCTCAAAGTAACTAGAGAAAATCTTTAAAAATTTTTAAATAGTAACTTTCCCTGATTTCTGAGCTTAGAGTCCTATAGAATGTAGGTGGGAATTTCCTGGGCTTTACCATCTGTTGATGCTAAGATGGAAGTGGATGTTCAGATACTGCTGTTTTGACCCTGCTGTTTTAAAGCCGGAATGAGCCAAAATAGCAGAATTCTCATGAAGAGAGAAATAGTGAGTCAAAGAGGCCACTGGGTGTGGTGTCTGTTAGATGAGCACCAAACGAAGCACGCTTAGGGCTGTGTCCTTCTGACACAGAGTGAGGCTCACCGTGGTGGACCGTGCCTGGAGGAGCCAGGCTATATGGATTGGTTCATGTGCAGAGACCTCTGCACTGCACTCAGATGTGAGTGATGCCTGGAGTTTGCAGAGGGGAGATCTGTAAGTGGGCACACCTCTCCCCGGGGCCTCTCAGAAGCTGGTCTGCGGTTTGTCTTGCCCTCCTTCCTTTTTCTTTTCTGCCTCCCTTTTCCTTCCTCCAATAAATATTAGGTGAGCACCTTCTATGTGCCAGGTACAGCTCTATGTTCTAGGTATAGGGAGAAGATCAAAGAGATTTCTGTCTTCCAGTTCATGGGACCTTGTTTTCTCAGGGTGACAAACAACAAGTAAATTCATAGTTATGAATTATAGCAAAATGTGCATGGAAGCTCACGCTGTGGTTTGGGAACTGGTAGGACTTCTTGTGGCATTTATTCTAATCTCAAAGAGTGGCAGGAATCTGCCTTGTGAAGAATGCAGCAAGGAACATTCCAGACTGAGGGGACAGTAAGGTGGAGAAGGGAAAGGCGTGGCCTGGCCAAAGCGTAGAAAGAAAGCCCACGTAGTCCAGCTTCGTGCATGAGGCAGTGGGGCGTGGCCTCAGGCCTGGGTGGGAAGGTGGTTTTCTGAAACCCTGTCCCTGGCCAGCCTCATACCACAGACTTGATTTCTGGCCTTTTCAGGCTTACAGCACTTCTCATTTTCTCTTGTCTACATCTCTCTGTGGAGCTGGTCTGAGAGTGACACCTTCTCCCAGTCAGTATCAAGTAGGGCTTGACCCAGTCACAGAGCAGAGTGGAGCAGAGTGCCCTCCGGTGGAGGTGTTTGCCCTTCCAGAGAGATCAATGACTCTGGCCAATCCCTAGCCTCCATGTGAACTCATTTGGGAGACCTCAAGGTACATAGTTATTGCTGGGGCAGGTGGACCTAAGGGGCTCCTTCCATGAAGCATGTGCCAGAGTTGGTCCCTGCAAGGGGCTCACACATCTGGAGGAAGCATGCACACTCTCATCGGAATGCTCTGATGCTTGAGGACAGGACTTCAGCCCATCTGGTTTAGCCCACTGATGGAGCATTCAACATGCGTTCATGCCTGGTCCAGGCTTGGCACTTTAGGGAACTTTAGAGAAATCTGTCTGCAGTAGTAGAATTCTCCTCAGGCTGCCAAGTGCGTTCATAGGAGTGTCTTGTTCCTGCTTTCCAGTAGTAAGGATGGTAGGCAGGTAGGACTGAGGATCCCCAAATTATGCATGAAAACCTGGCCCATGAGATTATTTCATTTATTCCAAGCCAGACTTATAAAATGATCAGGAGAGAGAGCAAGGCAGATCTGGGTGGGAATCATTCCTTCACCTTTTAGTGCCTCTGTGACTTTGGGAGCACACAGTCCGCCTCATTTTTCTTATCTGAAACCATGGAGAAATAAATGTGAAAGCCTGGTAAACAGCAGGTGCTTATTAAATGTAAAACTCCCTCCACTCTGGCCTTCGACTCTGGGCCATGTTGTTTCTCAACACGTCCCCGTCCTCGGCCTTGAGGTATTCCAGGTCCATTGCTGTGGTGACCTTGCCCAGGAAACATCTTGATATTTGCTGCCAGGTAGACAAAACATCTGGAAGATTGGCCCATCTTTTTTCTTCTCCATCCAAATATTTTGGTGTCATGAAGATAAAGCCACAGAGATGTAACTGCCAGGGCCCAGTTCCCAGAAGGCCATAAAACATGGGCGATCCTGCCCAGCCCTGCATGCCACGATCCAGCAAAGTGCTCCTTGTATCCAGCACAGTTATTTTTTACAAAATCGCTGAACTGGCCATGTTCACTGTATTGATCAATAAATTATTTTGATGAAAACTCAATAGGCAAAGGCCCCCTGGCACTTGTTCCTACACAAAGGAAAGGCCTTTACACTTTTTCCATCTCAAAAACCTTGGTGCTATTTCCCATCCCATTTTTATCCTCTGTGAACTTTCCCAGAGGCTGATCCTGCCTAGACAGGACTGCAGGGTTTCTGGGACCATAGGCAGGGATTCTTCTGGCCCTGGGCTTTGGGGTTTGATGGGATGGAGTTGATCTCTCTGCCCAGCCCCTGTAGAGTATTCTCACATTCCAGAGTACATGGTGCACTGGCAGTGCTGTGGCTAGGTTCTTCCTGAGGGCTGTGAGACCTGGCATCTGCAGCCCTGCAGGGGAAGTGCCCACCAGGTACCATGCCAGCCCATCCTATGGGAGCAAGAGGAAGCACAGCCATGCTCTGTGCTCAGGTTCACTCATTTGCTCATTCCTTCATGTTACATTTTTGGAGCCCCTGCTTTGTGCTGGGAGTGTTCCTTGTGTGATTTTGTTGCATCCTTATGCTAAGGCTGGTGTTCAGGGTTAACTTTTCATTTCCTTGGGTGTAGTAATAGTCTGTGAAACACATCACACATAGGATGAAGCCGAAGAACACGGTGGTGATAAGCCCAGGCACTGGCTTCAAATTCTGTCTCCTGACCATGATCAAGTTCTTAGCTTCTCTGAACTTCAGTTTCCTCATCTGTAAAATGGGGCTGAAAGGTATTTACTCTTAAGGGTTACTGAATAGATTAAGCGGGTGATTGCAGGAAACACATGTTGGTTGCTTTCAGTTGGTGAGAATGAAATGAGATGCATGTAAAGCGCTTAGGGCAGTGCCTGATCCACTGCTCAGAGTATGCGAGCTAATGTCATCGTCATCCCATGTAACTGTCACAGTGCTACATGGGACATGAACTACCAGTCTGACTGTTTTACAGATAAGAAAACTGAGACTGTGAGATCAAGTAGAAGGGCCAGGATCTCAGAGCAGAGATTTAAATGGAGGCCAGTCTGACACCAACCCCAAGCGTTTTTCCAAAGTGCTGGAAAGCCTGGTGCAATCATAGTGCTGCAGAATTGGAAAGCAGCACGAAGGTGCTACAGAGGGGAAACTGCCTCCTGGAAAGGTGAGTGATCGCTTGAGAGCATGCAGGCTGAGATGGCGACTCCTGCCTGCTGCAGTACAGCTGGTGACTGAAGGCTGGACCTGATCTGGCTGACCTGGTTATTATTCTGGCTATCATATCTGTTGTCTTGTGTGATTATGAATAGCATCCCTCACCCAGGACCATCTTTAGCCTAATTGTATCATAGCCATTCAGAGAGTAAGGTCTTGAGTCAGACTCAGTGGGCTTGAATCTGGGATTCCACACTTCCACAGTGTGTTGGTTTATCTAGGGCTGTAATAAGGATCAAGTGGGACGATATCCCTGGCTCACCAAAAGACAGTAAATGTTATCTTTTATCAATTCTTCTCTGGTGTATATGCTAAAGTAAAAGAATAACTATTCATTTCCGCAGCTGTTAACTTTTGTAAAGTACTAAGTGTTGAATCCAGGGCTTTTGCACCTAACTTGTGATCCTCCCACCTCAGCCTCCCAGAATGCTGGGATTGCAGGTGTGCACCACCATGCTGATCTAGCTCTTAACATACTTAAAGTTGACTCTGGGAGACTGAAGGGTAGAGTTTAGCTTTCTTCACTAGTAACTGAGCGGAGTGGGTGACACGTCCGAGGTCACACAACTGGCTGGTGAGAGAGTAGGACTCACACTCACAGCTGTGGCTCATTTTCGCTGCAGCTACCGCTGCTTGAGCCCCATGCTGCAGGGAAGCCAACCTCCCCAGAGCAGCTGGTCAGTAGAGCTGCCTTGGAGTGGGCTGGCCCCTTCAGCTGACTGACCAGTGTCCTCTGTTCCCCAGCCCTCACACTTGCCTGAAAAAGGGTGCTGAGCACCCCACCAAGCCCAGCACCCTGCCGCTGCTCCCTCCTGACTGCTGGCCAAGGGACATTTTTCCCAATTACTGCAATTGCCCAAGTCCCTACTTCAGTCCGGCCAGGCCCGGCCCCATTTGCATACCACTAGCTATTGATGCCATGCACTATGGATTCATATTTAATTTTAGTACTTTTTGGAGGCAACTCTAACCTAATTAAAATCTCTTTCTCCAAGAACCTGACATTTCCCCAAACTCTGGTATTATGGGCTCCGCAGGAATGGACCACATGTGCACGTACACACACACATGTGCACACACATGCACACACACATGCATACAGACACACACAAACACGCACACGCACACACACACACACACACACTCATACTTACCTCTCCACTGCCTTTTCAGCCCTGGTTTTGAGGTTTCTTTTTTTTTTTTAACTAAAAAGGAAAAAAATGAAAAAGTGTTTTTCATCCCGGTGATTTGTGGGCATTTGGCTTCAGTAAGCCCCGCAGGGGTTGAGCCTGGGGAGGCTGCCAGCACCGGGCTCCACAGAGAATCCAGAGCCGGGACAAGGGACCAGGCTTTGGCCACCTCTACCTGTCTCCCACAGTGGGTCAGTGAGCTTGCTACAGCCTCAGTTTACCTTCCTTCTTGAAATGATCCTAAGATAATGATCACAAAGCCCACATCATGTTATGGGCCTTAACTTGTTCCACCCACGAACTATGAAATGAAGTACTTGGCAGTTTTTTCCTTAATCAAATCAGATAAAGTAGCTTTATTTTTCTTGACTGCTTGCTGTATATCAAGCACATTACATGCACTAACTAGTTAAATTCCCACACTACTTGAGGTCGACATTATTACATCTCCATTTTACAGATGAGGTTGAGGCTCAGAGGGGTAAGTAGCTCACCCAGAGCCACACAGCATGTGGCAGAGATTGGACTTGGCCTTAGACAACTGGGCTTCAGAGACCACGGTTTTATACCACAGCCACCTCTTTTTTTTACCAAGGACCAAATTAGAGGATGGGCGGGACTTACTTAATTGTTCCAATTCCATGATAACTTCATTGTCCCCTGACTCAGGACAAGGCAGGGGCCACCACTTATCCTCTTGGTGTTTCTAAAAAAGCAGGAAGTAAGAATTTTCTGCCCCCCAAGCCTCGGAAGTGTTGGGGCTCAGAGCACGCCAGGCACACAGGACTGACCCTCTTTGGGGTGGGGTGGTGAGACCACAGAGCTTGGGGAAGGAGGACTCTGGCCCTGAGCCACCTCACCTCCCTGGACATCTTCATGTGGGTCTGCCAGAAAGATGCATCCGGGTAGGTGGGTGCATTGTCTGGGCCCATATCAAGAGAAGAAAACAGTGTTACTTTTCCATCTATCTATACAAAAATTTAAATGTACAGAAATATTTGAAGAATTGTGCAGTGAACACCTGTACCACCTACATGGTGTTTATTTTGTCATTGGCTGCTCTGTGCTATGGCAATATCCTCAGCCATTTCATGCAGTCACCTCAGTTCTTGCACAAGCCCGGAGAGGTGGGGATTTTTGCTCCAACTTTGTAGATGAGGGTGCTGAGGCTCAGACAAGTGAAGCAGCTTGTCCAGGGGAAGCCAGCACAGCAAAGGCAAGGCCGGAAGTTACCCCCAGAGCTCGGTGACCCTGAAGCCTCGTTCTCTTCACTGTTCCATCCCCTGTCACCTCCCAAGACAGCGCAAGTCTGCTGGGCAGTGGCAGGAAGAGCCTGCCTTACGTGGGGTACAGGGAGGGAATGTGTACAGTCGGAGGGAAAGTGAAACAGAGTGTAAGTCTCTCAGGTGAGCTGGGCACACTAGCTTTTCTAGCATCGACTCATGCTCCAGGGGCTTCTGCCTACACAGGCCGTGTGGTCTAGGGTGTGTCAAGCTTCAGCACAACCCCTGGGCGCCCAGCCCGAGGCCCAGTTCTACCTCCTGGTGCTGCCTTCTTGGCTTGTACACAGCAAAGTCCTGATCTGGGCTATTGCCCGTCTCTGCCCTCCTAAACCTTCTGTGGATCCCCCCATCCAGCCACCCTAACACAACTCCCTTCCCCTCCGTCCCGAAGTCCCCGTTTTCCCACTGTCATCGTTGAACCACCGCAAACACGAGGAGTCTAGGGTCTGACATACAGTGGGCAAGCAGCATGGAGCTGTTCTTGTGCCCTCATCGAAACCTTTCCAGCGAGCTTTGTACCTCTACCCCAGCCAGGCCTGGTGGCTCCCAAATTCTACCATGTATTTAGGCCTCAAAGCCTTTGTGTATCTGATCCTCTCTCTGGTTTCCAATATGTGTTAAGGGCAGACCTTACCTCCTCCAGGTTTTCCAGATCTCACCAGAAGGAATAATGCTCCCCCTTCCCCTTCTCCCTGGCATCTGACCTTGGAGTTAGAAGCACAGAGCCTAGTGCCAGCTGCGCGCTCTGACTCCCAGCTGACTCTTACCTCCTGACCTTGGGTGAGTTACCTGTCTGCTTCATGCCTTAGTGTCTCCACCTGACAAATGGGTGCAGTATCCATGGGTGGTGTCAGTGAGCCACACTCTGGAGAGCAATGGCCCTTGGCCTGCCCTGCAACCACTCCGGGTAGTGGCCACTGTGGTTTCTTATGGACTGCAGCTTTCACCGGCTGCCCCCAGGCTGCCTTCTTCCGCTCCTAGGAGAGCCCTCGAAGGCAGGAACATGGTCTGTCCCCTTTAGTAACTGTCCTACCACTCCATTTCGGAACCTCACAGATCTTGGAAAGACGAGCCTGTCGGGCTCAGGGCTGGTGGGTTCGGGGCTGTGGACAGGTCTTAATTATAAGAAGCAGCCCTGGTAGCAGGTGGACCTGAATTAAAAGCCTAGTGGCACCCCTGTCTTGCTTTATACCTTGGATATGTTTAACTCCACTCAGGCCTCAGTCTACTCACCTGTGAAGTGGCGACAGCAGCAGTGCCCGGCACAGTGAAGCCATGGCCCTTCCAGCATTCACCCCCCCAGCTGTTAAGGGTTTCTTGCTGGCCTGTTCGGGACCACCCCACCTGCCCCGCCAGTGGCTCAGAGCAGGGCCTCAGTGCCAACACCATCTGTGTGCCTGGTACTCAGGGAGGCTGCCTTTTGTCCTGAGGGATTTGCATTTTGAACAAACAAGTTCACCTGAAGCCTGCGGGGCATTGACCAGGAAGGTCTTTGACTCAAAGCTCCTATTAGCTGCCTCCTCCTCTCATGCTGAGGCTTTTGCAGAAAATCATTTAATGTTTTTTGTGTGTTTAAAGAAAGCTCCAAGGGCCCATCAGGCTGAGCCTGGCTGGCATGATTTTTGAAACAAAGTGCAGTCCCCAGCGGAACCTGCCAACCTCTACTCCTAAGTGAATTCAAGGAAGCGGTTCCACACGTGGCCAGGCTGGCTATATTTAGGCCTTGCCAGGCCTTTGAATCCCTCCCTCCCTGAATTATTAAGGTCACTGTGCCTGCAGGAAGGCCAACCCTGGGTGGTGGGAGCCCCCAGTGAACTGGGGTGTGCCCTCCACAGTCTGGGATTCATACATGGCTCTGACAGTTGTGTATAGAGGGGCAGGAAGGAGGGCCACAGACCCTGAGCAGCAGACAGCCTCCCAAGAGAGGAGGCTCCCCCAGTCCCGGGCCTCCTGTGTCCCCATCTCCCTGCCATGGGCTCAAACCCACCCCTTTTTCTCCTTAATTCCGACACTCCTCACCTTTCATGTCAGTGATTCTGACAAGTCTCTGTGTGTCACCTGACTCTCACTTGGGAACCCTCAGGAGCTCCCCAGCACCTACAGGTTAACACCCAGCCTTAGCCCAGGATACAAGGCCTTTCATGATCCATCCCAATGTACCTCTCCATCTTTATCACAACTCTCAGGCTCTCACAACTCTGAAGGGACAGGGATTCTGTTTGCTTTGTTTAGCACACATTTTCCAGTGCCTTAAAGAGTAACCAGCACGTTGTGGATGCTGGGCGGATCCTCGCTGGCTGAGCGACTAGACCTGTGAAGAGTGAGGTGGCGATCAGCAGTGTCCCCCTGCCATGTGAGAACTGCTGGCTGTCAGGCAAGCCTCCCGCCCCTTTGTGCTCCTGCCTCTACCTTTGCAATTCAGCCCCATGTCCCGCTGGAGGCACAGGCCCTCAGAAATCTCCTCACTTGGGCAGTGTGTGTTGTAAGGAGGTGCCAGGTTCCTTCCTCACTTCTGACTTTCTAGAAGAAAGGCTGCACACCCCAGCAATCTAGCACAGCAGGCAGCCACTGCTCCCCTCTCCCAGGCCTCTCAGCACCCAGAGTTCCCCTGTAGCTTGCAGAGGGTATGGGCTGGGAGGGACTGGTCAGGGAGGATGGAAGTTAGACTGCCCTAGAGGGCAAAGCCAGCCCTAGTGGGTGGAGAGGGAGGAAGAGATGCAGCCATAGGTAGGGGATGGGCCTGTTGCTTTCAGGACACACTATGCAGTCCAGAGGGGCTGGCAGCTGGTGTCAGGTGGGGATATACCACAGCATAGGATGACAGAGGCCACAGAGGGAAATTCTAGGAGAGGGCAGAGTCCAGAGGCCCGAGGAAGCAGGTGACAGTGGCCAGAACTAGGGGCCCTGTCGTTACAGAAACTGCCCGTGGAGGGAAGATGCTAGTGAGCCAGTATCCAGGATCAGCACTGAAGTCAGGAAATAAGACAGGAGGCTGGTTCTGCTCTAGGGGCCAACGTTAGGGTGCCAGCGGGCCAGTGGGAGCCGTTGCTGGTGGGCTGCTCTCCACAGTGCTGGGCGGTGCTGGCCAGCTCTTCTCTGCCCCAGCCGGCCCTGAGTGGGAGCCCAATAGTCTCAGGGAGGGTGAGGATCCTGTGCAGGTGTTTTGTCAATGTAGGTTGCAGCTACTACACATAATGTCTGTTCCCATTGTCACTGTGTCTAAGTCACACATGTGCTATCTCTATTGGAAGTCATCAGAGGACACACACACATATACTCACACATGCAGAGCTCAGCAGTGACCAAGGATTCCAGGCATAGGGCAGGGGGAGGGACCACAGGACCTGGTGTGACCTAGAGTCCCCTCTCTGATGCACAGAAGCTGCTGGGGTAAGGGTGCAAATATAAATGAAGGGGGTGGCAATTCCACTTGGGTGAGGGGCAGGGAAGAGGGGGCTTGGGAGCCTTTATGTCTGGGAGCATTTGTGTTGGGAGACACCCCCAACACACTCCACATCCCAAAGCTCAATTTCTTCGGGGATCACTTGGCTCTCAGAGGGAACAATTGTGGAAACAACGTTCCACCTCTTTGTGTTTCTTTATCCTTTTCAAAGTCCTTTGTGTGGTTTTCCCTTTGATACACCTCCTGTGAGATAGGCTGGGATTATTGGCTCTGCTTTACAGATAAGGCCATCGAGGCTCTGAAGGTGCTGTGGCTTGTCTGAGGCCCCTTGGAGGGTAGGCTGTGAGCAGGGATTATCACCAGGAGCTGCAGCCTGTTTTCCTTTGTCTCTGATGTGTGGGTTTTGGAAGGAGGCTTCCTTTGACCAAGTTGACCTGATGTTTCCCCAGGAGTGTCCGTAACGGGCGACACTAAGGCAGAGTGGACCAAGGCTGCTTGGACTATTTCATCTTCTTCCTCCTGCCTAAGGTTGGCTCTGGGGATCTGGATAGTTGGAAGGTGCCACCCACAACTCTTCCTGTCTCTCCCCTCTCCAGATGGGCTTGAGTCTCTCCAACACCTGTGTAGGAGCTTTTCCCTCCACGGCGAGTATCTCCAGTGTCAGAAGGCCCAGTTCCTGCCATTTTCACCTGGGCAATATCTTATAGAAGACTATGGGGAACCCATCGGCAGAGAAGGGTACAGGGGAGACAGGTCAGGACACCATTGACCGGGAAGGGTGGCAGCTAATGATGAGGCTGACCTCAGAAAGAGAAGGTACTGTGTACCCACGGAGTTCATCTTGGGATCCAAAGGAAAAGCTTCAGGAAAAGTTGAGCAGCTAAGAGGAGGAAAGAGTTTGTAGCCAGTTGTTTGAAAGACCAGGAAGTGACATAGGGGTGCAGATGAAAGCAGAGTGACAGCGGTGGCATTTGAACCAGGGTGGAAGGAAGGAGCTGGGAGCCAGACTTCAGCCACCTCTGCCCACTCCCCACACACATCTGAAGCTCAGACACTTGTACTGTTTTTCTTTTCAATACTAGGATTGAATTCAGGACTTTCACACTAAGCTGTATCCCTACACTTTAAAATTTTTTTATTTTAAAATTTTGAGACAAGGTCTTATTAAATTGCCCAGACAGGACTCAAACTTTTAATTCTCCTGCCTCAGCCCAAATCCTGGAATTACAAACATGTGCCACTTGTCCTGGCCACCTTGACCTTATGAGGCTGAAACCACGGAGTTTGAGCAGGGAGTTTTCTTATATGCAGGGCAGACATAATGGCTGAAATATCATGGCACTGACCCAGGAGGGTCTCATTAATGTTTTGTATTTATATCTGAAAGTGCAGTTTGGACCACCGACTGGGTTTAATTTTTACTTAATGAATTGATAACAACTCCATCTCACACCACAAAAAGCAATTTAAAGTTGTTTATAAGAATTATATAAGATAGTTAACTTGTCCAGAGAATTCAGTACCAGGAAAAATATAAATTAGAAGTAAAATGTTTCCTAGGAAGAAAAAGAAAACACTATTTAAATGATGGGATGTATTCCACTCTGTAATTAGCCCAAACATTTGACTCTGCTCCCTCATAGCTCAAGAGAAAGGGAAATACTGCTCATTATATACATTTTACCATTTTAACATGAAAAAAATATCATCCTAGTGTTTCTGGGACAAAAGAAAGCTTTCATTAACCTCTAATTTTAAAATGAGCTTTTCACCTGTGAAAGACTGTGCAAGACTGAGTTATGCAACATCTAACGCCTGGATTTCATCAGCTTCTCTCCAGCACGTCAGCTGAAGATGCAAAGACAAACCCAAGTTTAGGGAATGAAACTATGGAAGGAATCAAGCTATGGGGTTCAAAGGCATAACTGGATCCACGGATAAACCCTGTAACATCTGGAGAAAGAAGTGGCAGCCTGCTTCTTCTGTGCTTGGCCATCTGTCCACCACAGACCTTTGATTCATTATGCACAGTGGACGGTTGATGTGACCATCTCTGGCAACGCCTGACAGCCAGGTGACTGACTGGTTGGGGCAGCTCCTGTTTAATTTAGAGTACTGATGACCAGGCTTCTTTGATTATGTTCCTGTTAGTAGCAAGGTTTACCATGCACCCTGGCACAAGTAATTTATTCTTTATAAGTTATATGTAGGGGCAGCTAGGTTAATCTACTATGCACCTTATAAATCATATATAAAAACAAGTGGTTAGAGGCAATGAGTTTCCACGCAACACAAGCAGAAGTTAATCTTGTCTTCCTCTACCCTAGTCTGTGGGCTCATGTGTCCTTAGGCCTGTAGAACACCTCTATAAGTCTGAAGCTGCTTACCTAGCATGCCAGTAGCAGAGTGAATTTTTTCTGGCTTTAGGAACATCTGGTTTGAAGGGGTGGAGCTGGGCCTCGCCCAATCACACTTAGCTGATGACTAATACAGCTTTCTTTCCACATGGGTGAGGACTCTGAGGCAGGTTCCCAGAGGTCCCTATGGGTGTGACAGGATTGAGCCCCAGTGCCTCACAGTGGCCATTGGCTTGAGAGTGCACCTGTTACCACCTTCCTTTTCCTGTCTCATTTCCTTCTTCTCAACAAGCGCATCCTGAGTCACTTCTCAGATCAAATGCATTCATTCAGCTCTATCTCAGGATCTGCCTCCGAGGAACTCCAAACTGAGACAGATTTCCTTTGAAGAAATGAAATTGATCAAAAAATCTTGTCTTTTTATTTCAATGAAGAGGAGGAGGGGGGCTTTTGGGTTTGTTTTCTTAAAATAAAAATCAAACCTATGTATCTTTTCCCACAAATGAGCAAATTTACATACCTATTCCTGGTGTGGTGGTTCTGGCCTAGAAGGTTTTCTTATCCAGCATTCCATGCCCAACTATGAACAGGGAAAAGTGCCACAGTGGAGATATGCGGCTTCCTTCCGGAGGGATTGGGTGCAGAGTGTTCCCCAAGTAACGGAGTTCAGTTCCCCGTTGAATGGAGTCATTGAATATAAACTTGTTAAATTTGTGCAGACAACTGCCAAGTGCAATTGATTTTTTGCTTTAGAACAATTGATCCCAGACAATTCTTTTGACAATAGGCAGATGAAGGACCACTTGTCTGTCGTGGCGGTTCCTGAGCTGTGACAATAAAATGGAGCATTGGGCCCGTGGGAGCCCATCTCTCAAAGGCTGAGGGCAGCAGGGTGGAGGACATGAAATACACATTCATAGCATCTAGTGGTTCAATTCTCTAAGTTACAAATGAAGATAACTGGGTGGTTACTGGCAGGAATGGAAACGGGAACCACTGCATCCCCCTGCATTTCGCTCCCTCTCTCCCCAGCAGGTACTGCTTCAGTCTCCCTGGGGAGGGTCAGGTGAGGTCAGGTGCAAACACAGGGCCGTGGCATATGACAGTGTGTGTTCCTTGAATGTAGATCTCAGAGCTGGAAGGCTCCCACAAGTTTTTGACCTAAAAAAAGGAATTTGGACCTGGGGCCCTGGCTTCCAAGGCTCGCTCTCTTGCCTTGTGGCCTCAAGTCCATCTAAATGCCTAATGTGAGGGAAAGCTCACTGCCCAGGTGAAGAGGAGGCTGAATTGGAATTTCAACAGATGTGGGTTGGAATCTTGGCTCTGTACCTTAATCACTGTGTGTCTTTTAACAACTGCTGCTTCTCTCTGTGCCTCAGTTTCCTTTTCTGTAAAATGGAATCATTGGTTTGTAAAAACAGTTATAGGCATCAAATGGGTGGGTGAATTTGGGCAAGTTATTTTATGATCTGAACTTCTTCCCCCCATGCACACCATCTGTCAAGTTGAGTTAATAGTATTTCATAGACTTGTTATGAAGATCCTGTTAGTTAGGTTAAATATGTGAAACCTTTATCACAGGACCTGGCATATAGTAAGTGCTCAATAAAAGTTAGCTATTAGTACAGTAATTACTATTCACTCATATAGGTGATTGGGGTAATAAAATAACACCTGTCTTGTTGGCCTTAACTATAGGCCTGGAAGATCAAATGTGGCAATGATTGTTTGAAGATCATCCATTCATCCACTCAGCAGGTATTTCTGGAAGTGCTTACTATCACTATTCCCAGCAAAATAGCAGAACTCCTGGCCCTTTGAGAGCCAGACACTCTAGTGGAGTAGCAGACACTGGCCACAGCATGGCAGTTAGTGTGAGATACAGTGTGTTCAGTGCTGTTAAGTTTGAAGGAGACAAAATAGGCAGGAACAAAAAATCAGGGCCTTGGTGAGAGGGCTCAAGAACGAGCAGAACTTTGAAGCTGGGGTGTGTCCCCCACGTGAGGGGCTGTGCCTGGCCCCTGCCCTATGGGTGCCTTCTGTAGGGGTGGGGGCAGCCGGGCTGCCCGAGGCCCAGCTCAAGGCCCCTGCCCTGGACATGTGATGGGCTGGTCCTTGTAGGGGAAAGGACTGAAACTTTGGGCCCCATGGGGCCCTTATGGCTGCATCAGGCCTCCGTAGGTGGGGAGTAGGAGATAGAATAAGGGTGCTTTCCAGAAGGGACCTTTGTGAAGAGCAGCCTGGAAGGCCAGATGCTGAATCCTGTGCTCTCCACCTGCCCTTGTGCTCACCTGGCCGCCCACACCTGGCTCCTGACTTGCAGTTTCTGTCCCTCCGAGAAAGCAATGTCAGCTGGAGAGGGAGAGGTGATGTGCTCAGCCATCTGCTCTCCAGCTCCCTCTCCTGCCTCAGGTCCTGCCTCAAAGCATGCACCTAAGACCCTGAGGCTCCTCCCACATCCATGCAGTGTCCTTTCATGTACAGCTGACTCCCCTCTATACACCTGAGCCCCTGGCCTTGCACCCCTGAGCTTTTCACTCTGTTCCCCGTGTTCCTTCGGTTTTCACTTTTCTCCTCCCTGCTCTTTTCCTCCCCTGTTCTAATGTGCTTGCGCGCGCGCACACACACACACACACACCACACTTTTAGCAGTGTGTGGATGTTTCAGGAAGTTACGTGCAGGAAGTTGATTCACACATTGTACACTGCTATAACAGGATCACACAGTAATGTATAGAGCCTATGTACCAACATATGAGAGGGAGCCTGAGTTCACTTTTGCAAAGGAGAGCTCATTGTAGGAAACCTATATCACTTACCACAAAGTTTCTGCAGTGTTCAGGGAAGGGCAGAAATGCATTCACCTGTAAGATAGGCCTGGACACTACTGCTTGCTCTCATTCATTCATTCATTCATTCAGCTGTGCCTATAGTGTGCTAGGCTTTGGTGTATGCTGTGAACTTACAGCAAAACAGACCCTGAATCAATAGAGCTTAAATTTTGCTTGAGGGAGAGATGACCAATAAAATGAGCCTGGTTATCCCTGTGCCCTTCTAGGCTAAGGGCTGGTCACCCTTGCTTCCTTCTAGGGTCCAGAGTGAAGCTGGCCAGCTTCAGCACAACTCAGGTAGGCCTGGTCATTCCTGATGCTTCTTAGGATCCTTGTAGGTCCAGCCGTCATGGCATCACCAGGCTGAGTGTGGTCACCTTAGTCCTTTCTAAATCGAGCCTGGCTGTTTTCATTTTTCCCGAAGCAGCCTAAGATGTAGGAGCTGTTGAGAGAGACAGCATCTCCCCCAGGGCTGCAGGTCTGGCTGCAGTCTGACCCTCCCACCCTTTCGCCCATCCTTTTCCTCCCTGACTGACCTCACTACCCCTCCTGCCCCGACTGATGGGGAGTAGGGGAAGGCTTGCTCCCCTCCACATGTGGTATGGAGCTGTGGAATGAGACCTCCTGATTTAACATCTGCAAGTGTTTGCTACAGCTTTACTGCCTTAAAAATGTTTTCTAATAATCCCCAGGTGTTTCTCTTGCATACAATAGCCCAGCTTGTTACAGCCCAATTAAATCCTTATTTGAGACGCTTAATTAAAACTCTGAACAGAACAAGCCATAAAGCTTGCTCCTAGCCAGCCTCACGCCAAAAATTCCTGCCCTTCTC
The DNA here is from genome assembly GCA_004027595.1 of Dinomys branickii. NCBI lineage: Eukaryota > Metazoa > Chordata > Mammalia > Rodentia > Dinomyidae > Dinomys > Dinomys branickii. The sequence goes on along the minus strand of PVLD010000763.1, from coordinate 90,093 downwards.
CACTGCTACTTTTGTCTAGGGCCTTTCAGTGACAATCATCTTCTTCCAGTTTTGATCTCATGGGGTGGAGACATCAAGTTTCCCCCTGGGGTGGCTCTTGGAGGCTGGGTTTAGTGACCTAGAGACCAGGGATGGGCTCCCTGAACCCTTGGCTTCCCAGTTCCCTACCTGGAATCAACCTTTTCCATCTCTCTCAAAGCTAGGTTTCTTAGCCTCACCAGTGGTGATATTTTGGGCCAGGTAATTCTCTGTGTAATGGGGGTCTGCCTTGTGCGTTGTTGGATGCTGCGAAACATCCCTGGCCTCTCTCTACAAGATGCCAGTAGCACTTCCCCATGTGTGACAACCAAAAATATTTTCAGATGTTGCTAAATGTCTCCTGATGGGGCAAAATCACCCTTTAGTGTCCCACTGTCCTAAAAGAAACATCACCCCCATCACTGCATACACAGAAGTCAGGGGACAGTTCGGCAACCTGTGGAAACTTAATTCCCATCACTTCCCCCACCTATACAAGTTCTAAGGGGATGAGACGGCAGGGGTCTGCAGACAGAGATATCTGTGCTTCCTATCAGGAATGAAGATGTCCCAGAACTCCAGAATTGTGCCTGGTGTGGAAGCTGACCAGGAGGGGGTTCGTTGGAAGCCACACATCTGTGATTGACAACCACCTTTCCTGCATACCATTTTGATCTTTGCTTCTTCTTCACCCCCTCTCAGCTCAGCACAAAGTGGAGCCAAATCTGTTTGAGTAGCTTTGGCCTCCAGGAAGAACCTGAAGATAGGAAGATCAAGTTGTCTCAGTTTGCACTGGGCTTTTTGTTTGTTTTAACATCAAAAGTCCAGGTCTTAGGAATCCCCTTGATCTGGGGAGAAAAGCCTGTGCACTGCTTCCTTCCAGCAGTTGGCCCCTGAGGGACTGCAGGCAACTACAGAAGGTATCAGTGCCCATCAGCCACATGCCCAACCCCTGTCACCTCATTTTGCTCTGAGCCCACTGCATCAGGTGCCACTGGCCTCCTGTGATGTATGAAGAGCATGCGTCAGAGGGGCTCGCCCACAGTGACACAGGGGCCAGCAGAGAGCCCAGACGCACATGGGCCAGGCTCTGCCCTCTCTGCTCTCATGGACCTCTCCTGTAACTGCCTAGAAAGCAGCTCTTGGGTGTTTATTTTGTGGTGCTGAGAATTCAACCCATGACCTTCACACTTAGCTACATTTCCAGCCCTATTTTTTATTTTGAAACAGGGTCTCACTAAGTCCCTAAGCTGTATAGCCTTGGGCCAAATTTGTGGTCCTCCTCCCTCACTTCCTAGGGTTCTGGGATTACAGGTGTGTGCCACCATGCATGGCTGGGCACTTTGGGTTCTGGTCCAGGAAGTGTCTCCCTGGCCTTGCCTGGTACAAAAGCAGAGGATGCTACCTTCCTGGTGCCAACTGCACTGTGACAGAGGCAGGAGGTGGCAGTGGTGGGACAGCTCAGACTCTAGATGTTAGAATCCAGAGCCTCTGAACAGTTCTTTGCTGGCCTGGTGACCATCCAGCTCTCAGAGCACAGGGAATGTGATTGGAGGAGTCACCCCTGATTCTGGCCAATAGGACAGTGGCTGGTGAGGAGCATAGTGAGACCACAGGCGGATCCATTTTCCAGCTGTTGGTGATGTCCATGCTCAGGGTATTGCAGCCAGACCTGTAGCAAGTGACAAACTGAATCTCAGGACACATAAGCAGGACTTTGTGGCTGGGGTGAGGAAGTCAGAGAAGTGGGAATGCCATGGGCTTCTACTTCTGGTAGTGTACAGTCAGGACCTCCACATCCACTGGTTCAATCAACTACAGATTGAAATTCTTGAAAAAACTTGCATCTGTGCTGAACACGTACAGAATTTTTCCTGTTATGATTCCCTAAACAATACAGCACAGCAAATATTTATACCAGTTGTGGCGGCACAGACCTCTAACCTTAACACTCAGGGAAGATAAGGCAAAAGGATCGCAAGTTCAAATCCTGCCTGGGCAATTTAGCTACTTAGTAGGATATTGTCTCAAAATAAAAAATAAATTTAAAAAATAGATTAGGGATGTAGCTTAGTGGAAAGGCCCTGGATTCCATCCCCATTAACACAAAAAATATTTACATAACATTTACATGGCATTGAACATTATAAGTAATCTAGATAGAGGCGCTTTAAAATATGTTGGAAGCTGTCCATAGGTTCATGTGAATGCCCTACCATTTTATTTAAGGGATTAGAGCAGTTCTAGATCTGGGTAGAGCTGCCACAGGGCGGACTGAAGCAAATACCCTATGGGGACCATAGGACAACTGTAGTTGGGAATTGACCCAGGGAATAGGGGTGTGGGACTGATTCCTTAGGAAAGATCATGATTCATAGGAAGCTTTAAGGACTAGATTGAGAGAGGAGAAATTCCAAGGGCGGAGAAGAATGGAGGGGTGAGGAAGACGGCACACGGGAAGGGGCTGATTCCTGAGACGCGCCTCTCCCCGAGAGGAGTTTCACATGCGGAGAACTCGCGGCAGTGTGCAGACTGCGTGGTATTGAGCATGTACTGTGTGCCAGGCACAAGTGATGGCTTAAGCAACCCTCCAAGCAGCCCTCTGAGGTAGGGAGTGTTGGTGACCCCATTTTTTCAGATGAGAAAACAGACGTCAGCCCAAAGTCATTCATTCATCACCAGTTGGAGGAGGGTTGGAGGAGCTACCCAGACATGGGGTCACATCACAGCATGGCCCCTTCCTTGTTGCCTGTGGCTTTGGGTCAGATGTGGGCCTCTTTTCTAGAAAGGAGGTATATGTTTATCCATGTGATCATGACATGGCGAAGGGTCTGGGGCATGTGCCCAGCACATAGCATTTCCCTTTAATACCAACGTGGGAGTGACAGTGTCGAAGGAAGCCTCCCAATGGCCTATTAAATGGAGAAACAGCCAGGTCAGTAAGGGCCAGAGGATACAAGTCTGTTCAGTGTCTGTTGGGAATAAGAAAAGGGTTTCACACTGTTGGATGACAAAGGACATGGAGACACTCCACTGCTGTATTTCTTTGACCTTTGAAGAAAGGTCAAGAGTGGCCCAAACCCTCAGGAAGAGAAGCAGCCCCAGAGTGGTCCATATGGGAGCTACCAAGCCCAAGTACTGAGAGAGCATTCCACTGAGATTGTTGACTGACTGCCAGTGTTCCTGGGAACCAGAGGGTGGCGTGTTCTTGGAAGACTGGAGATGGGCAGATGTTTTAACAAAACGGCAGTGATTCCCCGAGACAACAACTTAGGGCACTTGTTCAAAGCCCCATTTTGTGAGCATCTAGACCTAACAAGTGTTCCCCAAAAGCAGAAACAAAGTTTTACTGAAGACCTGTCTTGGGTTATATGCTATATTGCCAAGGCCAAGTTCTATCAGGCTAAACTTTCTTCTTCAGCAGAGTTATAATGCAACATGCTTGAACTCAGCAGAGCGTTGGGATGACCTCACATGCTCTCCTTGTACATGAGACAGAGAACACACAGATATGTAGAAGGACAATGAGACATACCAGTGACTGGCCCCACAACACATTCCATAGGTGCCCGCTCATTGATGGTTCTGTGAAGGTGCCTGCTGGAGTGCCACAGGACTCTTGCCTGTACTCACAAGCATAGGGCTTGGGTTGCTAGAGTTGACTCCTTCTATCTGAGGTCATGAGGGTTTATTGCCAGGGTCTATGTGCACTCGGTATCCAATAAAACATATGTGGGAACCAGAGCTGGGTCAAAGTGGAGGGTCAATGGCTTGGGATCCAAGATGGCCTGGGGACCCTGAGTTGCAGCAGTGTCTTTTCCCCCTGCCCTCCTGCCCATAGTCTTCCTGCCTATTCTCAGCCTTGGAACTTCTCCTACCTATCACACCTTATACCCACCCCTGTGCCCATCACTAACTTAGGCCCATCGTGGGCTCTCCGCCCTCTAAGCTAATGGTCTTCCAGGTCCCTTCACCAATGGCCTCATCCTCAGCATTTCCTAGTTCCAGTTCCTATGAGAAAGAATCTGAGAGGACCGTCCACTTTTCCAATGAGGCCATTGTTGTGGCCTCAGTCAATCTGTGGATGGGCTTCCAGCCTTTGTCAATCACATGCAGCTTGTAGGGAAGCAAAACAAAGGATCCCAAGGGCTGCCCCTTGACAGATGTAGAAGATTGAACATGACCCCCTTAAACAGTAACAGTCATTATTTTCAATGGTGTGGCAGGTACACATATGCTTATTAAGTTCTTGTATGTTATGAAATTGTGGGAAATTGCAATTACAGTGGGTGACAGCAGTGTTTATAAGGCTCTTGATGGGTCTAGTTCTCAGGAAACTGCTTTGTCCCTCTGGCAGACATCTGTGAAGGTACAGGCTTTTCCAGTTTGCTTTTGGTCCCCTCTGCTCAGCAGAAGCCACTGGCAGCGACTGTCTGTCACATTTGTGGTTCTCATTGTCTTGTTTGTGAAAGAGTCTCACCAGACTAACCCAAATAGAGCAAGGCGACCGTCACAGGTGGAAAGTGGTACCTTGCACATAGCTTCAGAGTCCAGCAAAATCTATGCAAAAATGTGTGTAAAAGGGCTCAGGGGCAGAGTTAGCCTAGCATGCAGGAGGCCCTGGGTTCAAGCCCCAGTGCTGCCCTAAAAAAGTTTAGGGTTTGTTTGGGGATTTTTTTGATTTTATTTTTTTAATTATTTTTTTCAAAAAACTTAGGATACTCAGTGCAGTGTGACAGCCTGAAAAAAATCACTCACCAAAAATTCGGGGTAGTGTTATAAGAAATAAAGTGTCTAAAACAGGAGAGGTGATAGCAGTAGACTCTATACGGGAGAGACTGGAGCAAGGCTCTTTAGAAGAGTTTCCCGGTTTAACGCAGTGGATGAAAGAAGGGTTATTATCCCCGTATGATAGAAAGGGGCCAAGGCGCAGAGGGGAAGTAACATGTACATGACAACACAGCTAAGCAAAGAAAAGGTAAGGACTCTGATGAGTATTGCATGCTCAGTTCAAGCAGGCGCAGAGACCTCAGGTGAGTGGTCACCACTGGTCCCCCATGTGCTGGGCTGCCCGTGCAGGTGGAGCCTCTCTGCCTTTGGAGTCTGAGTGTGGCCCAGTGACCTCCTGGCAGGGTGCTCAGGACTGCGGAAAGCCGGGAGTGGAGCAGGGTTTGGCGGGGAGGATTGAGCTGCTGCGCACTCACCGCAAGGGTTTCTGCCTCATGACTTCCCCCATCCAGTGCTTCTCCATCTTTGAATTCAGTCTCCTTCCCGCTTTGGTAAAGATGAAAACAGGTTCTTTGGCAACTCTTTGCCCAGTACTCCTTTCCTATACATAACTAGTAAAGCATTATTTTAGTAAAGCCTTTCCAGGAGTTGCACGGCCCCAGAAAGGCCCAGACTTGGGTCTGCAGCAAAGCAACTTATTTCTTATCTGATCCCAGAATGCCACCCCCAAGCCACCACCCCACTCGCTCTCTGGCTGCCGCCCCCAGGGTCCTTGGCCAAGTGCCCCGCAACTGCCTAGTTGCTTGGGACTTGGGACCAGCCCTGGTGACTGTCATGCTTAGCCTCCTACACAGTAACAGATCTGCAGCTTACCTACCAGCCTTCATTTACGATCAGCTGTAGAATGAGTTTTTCTCCTTTGTGAGTTGGGTCTCAGCCAAGGCAGCTTCCGGGAGCTCAAATACTGTAATAGCGAGTTAGTGAGAGCTTTTCTGGGCGGAGCTCTCAGGAGTCCAGATTCTGCCCCAGGACTGCTGGTCTTCCAGCCTGCCCTAAGCCTGCAACTCCAGTTCTCCAGCCTCAGAAAGTGGCACACAGCTGGTCCTGGTACAAGACACCGGGCAGGATCTCATGAGGCCCCAGAGGATGGCCAGGAGTGGTAGACATGTCTGTGCAGGAAAAGCCTCATTCAGTAGACACAGCAGGATGGCATCAAGATGCAGCGCTATGATGGCCAGGACCTCTCATCTTTCAGAGGGGGGATCCTAAGGGAGGTGACAAGAGAACTGTGCAGGGGCTCAGGGCTCAACAGAGAAGGTCTGGTTTTCTGGAGAGCAGCACAGAGAACAGAGGATTGCATCTTAGGTAATAAGTGCCTGTGTTAAGGCTATAGCTAAGCTGTCAGAGCCCAATTCCATCCTTCCCCATCTTAGAAAAGTACTTGGCCATGCCTGGCTTCAACAATCCTATGTGAAACTGCATGAGAATCACAGTATCTGCTTCAGAGACTGTTAGTGAGGATAAGATAGGATCACATCAGAAAGGGCTCAGCATACTGCTGGGATGAAGTAGGTGTATGGTTATTATTGCTTCATGGTTGCCAGGGTGGCAGAGGCTGTGTCTTAGGACTGCTGCTGGCTGCAGTTGTGGTCAGGACAAGCTCTGGTCCTCACAGCACATGTAGGAAGAGGACCTTGTGACCCCAGGTGGGTCAGTGCAGTGAGAGCCAAGCTTTTCTGAGCCAGGCTGGGACCCAACCTACATCTGTTTTCCTGGGATGAGACTGGGCTGAAAGCAAAGGGAGTCCAGCCTTGGTCTCTAGGATGATCTCAGAGATCCAAGTATGTGATTCAGAGGGGCCATTTGCTGACAGCTCCCTCTGTCACACCAGACTCCAAGCAATTAACCAGCCAGGCCCCAGGGAGGAGTGCTCAACAGCAAGCAGGGTAACCTTGACCTCCTTCATGTGCCGTGCAGCCTCTTTCTAATTCTAGGTTCCAGAGTACTGTGTGTTGTTGAAGGACAACTCCTCCCTAGCATAGAGTGAACTCCTGCTCCTTTTCTGTGGGACCAGCTGCAGCAGGAGCCAGAGTCTGGGGCCCAGTGACAGTGCAAGCATAGCAGTCCTTCACCAGAGACCCCTGGCCTTATTTGGTCTTTATATGCTGGTAATTTGCTCAGAGCCCTGGGCACATTTCTTGGAAATGCACAGCCTCCTCAGCTCTGCCTCTGTGTGTGTGCGTGCGTGCATGTGCGTGTGTGTTTATACACAACAGGGAGAAACGAAGGAGAGGGTATGAAAGCTAGGCTGCAAGACAGGAGGATGGTGCGGGAACAGAAGGGGTGGGCGTGTCTTCACGGGGAGGAAGAGGCAGGGGCCTTGAAGATCCAAGGGCTACAAGTGTGGAGGGAGAGGAGCGTGCAAGCCCACGTGAGTGAGGCAGGGAGGGGCGAGGAGGACTGAGGGGTGTGTACGGCTTCGGTTTTAGGATGTAGTGACAGTTCTCCCTCCACCACCCCCTCTCACCAGCTCAAGCCTGTACGTTTCAAATACTTCATTGTCGGCCCTGGTAAAGCCTTTATTTATAAAGCTCGGGTGTTTCATTCAGCTTAACTGAAAAGGCCTTTAAATCACCGCAGCTGGGAAGGGCTAATTGCAGTTAGAGTTGTCAAGGACTCTCTTGTCTGCTTTTGCCATCTGTGACATAGTGAATGCAAAGATCATTTTAAACATAGGCAGTTAATGTAGAGAATAATTTGAGAGCTTTAGATATTTATGGTAAATTATTTAACTTTATAGTTGAGTTTTATTGCCTCATTATTCTATGTGTGAAGAATCTTGGCGTTTCCTGTGACTCGGCACTTTGTGGAGTTTCACTTTGCACCACTCAGGAGGAAAGTTACTTTCGCAGGAGCTCCAGGCACATGGCAGGTCCTCCCGCAGTGGGACTCTGATCGTGCCTATCTGGCTGGCCTTGAGGGATCACAAAGCTTTTGGAGCCCCCTCCTGTTGCCCCGTAGGAAGATGTCAATGTCTGCCAATTGTGGTGTTGCTCCTGCCCCACAGCAATCCCACTGTGGGCTCCACCTGATGCTCTGGGCTGTGAGGAGCTGGGACTTTGGGAAGACAGTGAGGAGCTGGGACCCTAGGGGTTTCATGTGCATTACAGCTTTTTGGACCCTTGGTCTGGTCCAAAAGGCAGAGCCTTTTGTGCTCTGCCTGAGCTCTATTAGGAGCTGGATGTCCTAATGTCATCTAGATGTCCTCTGTGTGTGCCTTCCTTTGATTATTGTTCAGAGTGCAGCCTTCCCAATTACTTAGATCTCTTTTAAGTGTCTGAAATGGAAGACTTCCCTTCTTCTGAGGCACCTGCCTCATTGCCACACCCTCCCAGCTGAGGGTTGTAGGGGGGCCTCACCTGGCAACCTAATAACGCCCTTGGAGATGCACTCATAACTCTGCAGAGCACTCATTCCAGGCTTGCCATAGGATTTTACTGCAAGCACCTAAGATCCCACGGAGGTGAGATGTGCTGGGCTGCTGAAGCCTCGAGTGAAGGCTTGGGTGATGATGGGTGAAAGCAAGAGAATAAACACCCCTGCCTCTTTGCTTCTCTGGTGGGAAAATCCCAGGGCACGGTCTATATCTCCCAGCATTTCCCAGTGGGGTTGAGCCCAGGTTGCCCTTGGTGATAATCTACTCAGCTATACTGGTTTTTTTTTTAGCTTTCTTTCCTCCTTGCCTCACTTCCCTTTTCCTCACCAGTGCTTTCTGGGAGCAGCTCCCAAATAAACTATGTGAGCTTAAACCCTGTTTCAAGATCTATGTTTTTGGGCAATGGGAAGTTGAACATAGCACAACCCACCTGGTGGGGTTAGATCTGGGACCTTGGACTTGGCCTCCTCAACCCAATGGCTTGACTTTGGGTGTGCTGTGTCCACTGCTGTGCTACTGATAGTTTCGGCTTGGTCCAAGCATTTGTACGAAAGGGGAAAGGAGTGCCCAGCCAGCCAGTTTTCAACATAGCTCTCTAACTATGAAATTGTATTTTTATTATATTATTATTATTGTTTTTCAGTTAAAAGAATCAGACCCAAGGCCTGACTGCATGCTAGGCAAGCGCTCTGCCACTGATTCACAGCCCCAGCCCAAGCTCTCTGAATAAATGTGTTGAAGTTTCTAGGAGAAGGTTATACCCTTGGGAGGCTTCTGTGAGTCCCCATTTCTAGTTGAAGGTCTGAAATGACTGCATCAGGTTCCAACTTAATGTCTGGAGAGGATTTAGTGTGAACCCCAAAGTTATTAGTTTTGGAGCTGTAACTGTCACAAGACGCCTCTGAGGTATGCTGGAATGAGCTCTCCCTTGTCCCTGGCTGGAAGACTGCCACTCATTCTTCAAGGCTCAGCTTAAATGTCACCTCCTCTGCCAAGCCTTTCTCAAGCTCCTCCAGGCTTTGGCTGAAGTGTTTTCACAGCTCTTTGTTCATAGGTTGGTAATTGCACTTATCACACTGTCATATCATTTATCTATCTCCACGGGCTCCTTCCTGACCAGGCTGGCTAGGAGCTCCTCGAGGGCAAGGACTGTTTTGATTCATCTTCTTTGTTTCCAAAGCCCAGGGCCTGGCACAGCCCCAGCCCATGGAACATGACCTGAATTAATGGGTAAGTGGATGGATGGACAGATGTATAAACAAATGGATGCAGAGATGGGTGGATGGATGGATGGACAGATAATGGGCTGCCTGATAGGTACATAGATGAATAGATGGGTCGATGAGTGGACGGACTATTGGATGGATATTGCAGAATCATGACACTCTGCTTAAGAATTAACTTTCTCCAGTGACTTTTTTTTGCACAATTGCTCTTACAATGCTCCCTAGAAGCTGAGTGAAGAGGAAATGGCATCTGGGTCCCTGGGGGTATGGTGAGGACTCCTGGGCTGAAGGGTAGGGTCTCATCCTGTTGGGCTGGATGAGGAATAGCTGAGGGGTGGAGCTGTGGTCCAGGGAACCTACATCCCTACCCTCTTCTGGTCCAGCATACTTCTCTAGCACACCCACCCCATACTCTTTAAAGGATACCACAGTGATGAGGGGGAGGGAAATCAGCTGGGATTATGGGGTGCTAAGTCATGGGAGACCAAGCAGAAGAGCCCCAAGTGTGTGATGGCACAGCGTGGGAAGGGGGAGCTTGCACACAACTCGAGGCCTGGATGGTAGCAGAGGCCAGTAACAGCCTAGAGGCCAGAAGCATCAGTGCCTTTGAGTTTTAAAGACAGCAGCTGGGGGCTTAGGACACTGCCTCTGGTGAGCCTCCTTTTGCCATGTAGTGTTATGTGTGAGGCAGGCCAGATCCCAAGCCTTTCCTTTGTCCCCAGTGGCCTTAGTAGGAATGTTCTTGCTGCTGGTAACCCGAGACCTCTTAAGGGCAGAGTGGGAAGGAACCATACCTCCAACCTCTTGCCCCAGCAGCAATAAAGACGAGAGGTGAGTGTACATACCCTGTCCACACCACATCTCCAGGCAACAACTCCAGCATGCCTGGCTTGTAGCCCCCACCCAAGACTCACCCTACCTCAATAGGTGGCCCCATGAAGTCTGCTTCAAGTCTGTGTCCCCAAGCAAAGCAGCTGAGGGAGCTGGGCAGACCTGAGAGAGCTGTGCTCCAGCCACAAGGAAATACCAGGATTTCAGTGTTTGAGCAGCTTTATTAGGGACAGGCAGGACGGCTGTGAGGCCTTGGGGTCTGAGAAGGAGAGGAGACACAGGCAAGAGCAGAAGTCCACACCCACCCTCTGCTTCAGTCTCCTCTAGAGAGGTTTGAAGAGAAAGGTCCTGCTAGACTGGGCATGATGATGTATGCCTGGTATCCCAGCTATGCAGGAGGCTGAGGCCAGAGGAAGATTGCAAGTTCAGGGCTAGCATGGGCAACTTAGTGAGGCCCTGTCTCAAAATAAAGAATAAAAAGGGCTGGAGATGCAGCTTAGTGGAGTTGTGTCCCTGGGTTCAGCTCCCACTCTAGACCTTGGGAGCACCCCTAGTGCTGCCAAAAAACAGAGGTCTCACTGCTGTCACTCAGTCCCTCTTTCTCTTGTTCCTCCCCTAGACTCCCTGGGCTGCTGGGATCCACCGCAGTCTTGAAAGCCTGGGAAACTCACCACAACTCTCTTTGTGAATGTCTGTGCCCAGAATGTTCTTTCTGTTCCCACCTTTGCTTCACAGAGGCTGAGGCCAACATGCTCGGTCCTGCCAGGCTTCACGCTACATCCTGGCCTGGGCTGGGATCTTTCTTCCCCCTCTCCAGTCTGGTCCCGCTGCCCCTTCACTTGCCCCTTCTACAGGGCTACACTCTGTCTGAGATGTCCCCAAGGCCCAGCACACCCTGATTAATCCCTAGCCTTGCTCTTGTTCTTAGCCACCCGCCTAGCCAGGCCTCTGACCCTCCTGGTCATATGCTCAGGTGATCCCTGCACAAAGGTGCCCCTTTGTTTGGTAGAGGAGGGACCACACCGGGAGGGGCTTAGACTATCCCCCAAAGTAATTCATTGTCCTCTCCTTCTGTGTGGGCTGCCACAGCACAAGGATTTGCAATCACTCAGTGCCCTTCTGTCATGAAGTCCCACCCTTCTCTGCTAGGCCCAGAGATATTTTAAAATAGTACCCCCCATCCCAAGCCATGTGTGATGGTGCACACCTGTAAGCCTAGCACTCTAGGATTCTGATGCAGGAGGATTGTAAGTTCAAGCACAACCTGGGCAATTTAGAGACTTAATAGGAACCTGCCTCAAAATATAAAATGGCTGGAGGGGAGGAATAGCTCAGTGCAAAACCCTGGGCTCTGTCCCTAGTATTACAAAAAACAAACAAACAAACATACAAACAACCAGTAGTAACACATCCAAAGCTCCTCAGTGTCCACACTGACCCATTTTTGTGGCTCCCAGAGCTCTTACATTGTGGTGTTTGGGCTAATAGTAAGCAGCCACCTGGGGCTTGGGGACAGGAGCTCTGGCTGAGTGAGAGTGTCCCCCTCTGGGGCCTGCACTGTGGCTGTCCTTTGTACTGTTCCTGTCTTACGTAGGGGTGCCTGACTCACCCCTCAGTGAGAGCGGATGAGTTGGGTGTAGTGGAAGAGAGTGAACATGGATGTGCTTGGGTAGGTGTGAAAATGTGCATATGTGTAATGACTAGATGTGCACATGCAAACGTGACCTGAGCAAGCAGGCAGGTATGGGTGCGAGTTTTTGTGAGCCTTTGTGTGTGTGTGTGTGTCAGTTCTGAGAGTACTCGGGTCCAGGACCACAGGCAGCCCATGTACTGCCAGTGATGGTGTGTGCCAGGGTATGTGACGATGTGGTTGCACACTCATATGTGGAAACAGTGTAGTGCCCATATGATTGTGCAAGAGACAGGCATGCGTGTGGCCAGGAGGGTGGCAGCAAGAGCTGCTGCAGCAGCAGGTGGCCCGAGTCTGCCCTGGCTCCCTCTGAGCCAACCGGGTTTTAATTGTCTGTGGAGATGATGGGGCCCTGGGGAGCTGTCAGTAGCCTCCAAGAGTGAGGCAGCTCCATGGCCTACTTGTTGGCCAGCAGCCTGCATCGGGCTGTAACCGCTTCTGTGCTCCTCCTCCACATCCTGCTCACCTCCCTCCCAAGCCTCAGAGCTCTGGTGCCCACCCCCCACCTCCCCTGTTCCCCTTACCCCTTTCTCACTGCTTGAAGACCCTCCAGCCCCAAGCTGACTCTTCCACGCTCCCTGCCCAGTGATGTGCCTGAAGCTTGGCCTGGCCTGGGGGCACAGCACTGCCCCTCCCTGCACACCCACGGGATGCTGTCCCTGGACAGGTAACCTTGGACAGTTCAAGGAAATTTGTGCCTAGGGATCATTTACATGCAGATCTGATTCTGTTGCAGGTCAAGAGAGCATTGGTAGCAAGCCTTTCCATGATACCAGTGCTGCTGTCCTGTCCATGCGCCATGCTTTGAGTAACAAAGACCTGACACTTTCAGCTGGGGATTGAGTGGCCTTTCCCAAGGACTGCATGTCCTCCTTGCCTGGGCTTTCTGGCTGGTATGCAGAGCTAGAAGCCTCTGCTGAAAGCTGTGGGAACAGGAGCATGTGTGAGATCCGGGCTGGATGGAGCACAGCCCAGCTCTGCCAACTGCTCAGTCTGGGCCCTGACCATCTGAGTTCTCACCTCCAACACATTCCCGCCCCACCCATTCCAGCTGAGGCAAACTGCAGTGCAAGCTTTACATTTTCAGCAAATCTGCCTTTTGGGGCACCTTCATCTATCCTGGCTGGGCTGGCAGAGCTGGTGGCAGCAGGAGTGGGATTTGGGAGCTGAGAGGAGTGGAGAGGACTTGGACAGACTGGTGACCACTGGGGGACTCCTCCTCACCCTCAGTGCCTCCCCAGGCTGTCCCATGATGTGTGCTCCTGTCTTTTTGTGGGTGTGCTGCCCCCTTGAAGATCAGCTGGGTGTCTCATACTGCCTGAGGTTAATCCTGTGATTACCCTTTCATAGCCTGATTCTTCAGCCAGATGCTTGGCTCAAGGAGCTTTATTCAGTGTCACATCCTGAGTGCTAGGGTAGTCCTGGTACCTACTAGGTGGCCATGAACATGATCAGCAGTCTGTACACCCTCCTAGGAGGAACAGACAGAAGTGATGAGGAGAAATGGCCAAGCTGGATTCAGGGAGCAAAATGAAGACCATGATTCACAGACTCTCATCAGACAGGCCTGGCCACGTCCAAGCTGTGGGCTATTGGACAAGTTCTTCTAAGACTCCGTTTTCTCAACTGTAAAATGGGAATACAGTCCCTACCTGATTGTGTGAGAAGTCCCAAAGTATCATATGAGTGGAGAGCCCCTGGTGGTTCCCTTTTGCTTTCCCTCGGTCACCCCCAGGCTTGGCTGCCACCTCACCATCCCATCTTCCTGGTCACTGGGCAGCCATTCAAGAGGACATGGTGATGTGTGGCACCCTGTCCCCTCTGGAAATCAGCTGAGCCCTGGGGAGATGGCAGGTAGGCCCTGGCAGGTCCCTTATGTGGCCACCCATCCTCCAGCCACTTGCTTCTGTGGAGAAGCCCCAGATTTACCAGAACCAATGAGGGCAGCTCCAGATCAGCTCTGGAGGAAGACTGCCTGCATTGAGATCCCAGTGCTACCACTTAGAGTGTGGGATACACAACTGCTCCCTGAGCCTTGGCTTTTACACCTCTGGTAACGATGGAACGAGATGAACTGTGTCACACACTGAGCACAGTGCCTGGTGTGCACTCGATACATTTCAGTTGTCATCTCCTTGTCTCCATATAGAAGCATCCCACCAGCACATTGTCCCTGTGGCTCAGCCAGTGGGCCAGGAAAGGGAAGGAAGGGTAGCTGGATAGAAGGAATTTTATTTTCTTGTCTGTAACTGAAAGGGTAAGACAGTGTTGTGCTTCCTGGGCTAGATTTTGCTATTTTTCATCTAATGAATAGACCTCATTGCATTGGGGTGCTCAGGGAGGGATTCTTTGTCACTGTGGAGCTGAACTTAGCTTCTTGTTTATTGCTGGGTCCTGCACTCCCTGGAACCGTCCTTCTCTTGGGGTTGTGCTACTGTCCAATCAGCAGTTAGTGGTGAGGGCCTTGCTCCTTCTGGTCAACACTCTTGAACCAACTGAAACTGTGCTTGTCCTTGGTGTGATTTTTTGAGGGAAAAGCCTCTTTTCCCATGTCCTCTGCCCTATGTGTGGCAGTAGAAGGGCCAAGCCCACCTTGCGGGAAGCCAGACCTCACAGATCGGCCTCTGAGTGCACAGAACTGACCACAGGCCTGTAGCATCTTGGATGCCTATTGGCCACACCTGCCAATTGGAGTGAGCCAAGTCCCTGAGTCTGGGTAAGAAGGGTTCATCCAGTGTCCACACCAAAAGCGCAGGGTCGCAGTAGCCAGGGAGGAGTTGGCACCACATAAGGAGGAGTACCAGGGCCCTAGGCTGAGACCTGTGGATACAGCAGCTGAGGTTTGCACTAGGGGCATCTTGGGGCCCAGGTGGTGCACAGCCAGTGCGGTAGGAGGGCCGGCTGGGAGGTAGGGCTGGAGGTAGCGGAGCTGGGCCCCACAGGCAGCACTGCACAGGCCTCAGGACTATGTGACTCTATCTGAAGAGCAGTAGAAAGCACCCAAGGGCTTTGAGCAGGGGCATGGCCTGACCAGATTGGTATTGTTAAGTGTCTGTCTGGCTTCTGTACAGAGACCATGTTGGGACCGTGGCAAAGGTGCATGGTTTATTCTGTCCTTTCCACCACATTAAAGTCATACTCTCAGTGGGAGCTTTCCTGGGAAGCCAGTGAAGGCGGACTGGTTGCGCAAGCTGTGGAATTCTGTACTGAGCTCCTGAAGTTGCTGCTCAAGAGAGATCACTCTCAAGACATGCACAGACCTGCAAAGGCTCCTGGAAACCAGGGGCTCTGGAGAGCTCTGTCTCTATCTCCGTCACCGTCTCTGTTACTGCTCCCTGCCTCCCCCCACCGTCCATGGGCAGTGTGGTTTCATGGGCTATTCTTTCCCCGTCTACATCCTCTGCAGTCCCTGCCTGTCTGCCCCATTGCTTCTGTGCCCTGAAAGCCCACCATGACCTCCCTGGCCTGATTACACCTTGTGGTCCTTCACACTTGCCACCAGCTGGCTGGTCTTCCTTATCTTTTAGTTCAGATTCCCAAGAGAAGAACTCTGATTGGGTCAACTCTTCTCTGTGAGCCTGGTCATAGGTCATTTGCTCTGGGTCAAGTGCCTGCTTTTCATCTAATGAGCTGTATCCTGGGAACATGTGATACTGAGCATGACCTCTAAGCAAAGCCTATGAACAGGGAAATTCCCCTGGAAAGAATACAGATGGAACAGGCACATGACTGGCTCATTCTAGGCCTACAGCATGTCTGCGCAAGAGGTCTGAGCTCTAGCTTTCTTTCTAGATCTCACTGCTCAATCATTTGTGACAGCAGGCTAAAACCAGACTAAGCCCTGGATAGAGCAGAACTGGATACTTCTTCAGCTATAGGTGAGACCTAATTCTGTCTGTGGGTTTCCTGGCCATTACACTGGTCCCAGCAAAGGAGTGTGAATAGCTCCTTGCAAACCAACTCTCCAACTAGAGCACATATGGGTGGTGAGGGCTGAAGCATCTCAGCTGCTGGCCCATTTAACTGGAGCTGGACACCACACTTGGAAGGGCAATTAGTTATAGAAGTCACTGTAACCATTAACAGTTCATCTTTCTCTGTCCTACCTAGTAGTGTATACTACTCCAACATGGGAAGGAGGAGCTGAGCCCAGCCAGTGCCCACTTCTCTTGGTTTTCAAATATCTTTAGCAGTAGGTTGATGGCAAATAGCGACAGTTCTTCATTCCTCCCTGGATGGTGGGATCTGTGCAATGTTATTGCAGCATCTCCTGCTCATGGGTAGAGTCTCTTTCCTCTCTCCTCTAAGGTAGCTAGCTCTGTATCTTGCAGTTGCCAAGAAAATCAGAAAATCAGAAAAGATGTTGTGCCAATTCCAAGTCCAGAATTTCAGACTCTTTCCAAGCTTCTGCTGTTTCTCTTGGAACCCTGCTTCTGCTGTATGAACAAGCTGAGTATTCCTGTTCAATAGGGACAGAGAGGAAGCCAAGTTACCCCCACTGCCCCAGTTGATAGCCAGCCTATGGCTAGTTATTAAATGCTTACATCCTAGACCAACTGGCCTCCACACACCACATAAACACAAGTGAGCTCAGTCAAGTCTGCCTAGCCTGGTCCAGATCAGTAAAGTCATCTACTTGATCCACAAACTCCTGAGCAATGGCACATACTTATTAAGTTAAGCCACTGAGTTTTGGAATGATTTGTTATGCAGCAACAGCTAACTGATACACCTCTCTGTGGGGAGATCTCTGAGGATGTGCTGATGCTTCCTTTCTGGCTGAGTCCATTAGCCTGGGGAAGTCTCTCTTTGAAAGCAGGATTTAAAATGCAGTTGGACTCAAGTTGTGATGATGACTTGGTATCCTGATGCCCTGTAGTCTGGGTGCAGCATGTGCCAGGCAGCTGCACTTCCTGCCACTTACAGAGAATTTGCTGTAATGCATTGTGATGCATTAGCATAATAATTGCTAAGCATTCGCAAATGAATAGCTCACTGACTGATGGATTTTGTACAGAATCTGTGAAGGTTACATCTAGGGTGAAAACATTTCACTGTGTCAATGAACATACTTAATTTTTCTGGAAGTGCTATTTAAATTGCGTCGTGCTATGACATTAGCATAACAAAGACATAATGCATCCGTTTATGCTGTAGTAGGGAACAGTGCCATAATCAGCGGACACGATAGGGGGGTGCGGCAGAAGGGGGGGCCTGGGAGCTGAAAAGAGCAGTGTCATTGGCTCTCTCTGTGGCCATGCAGGGGAGGTGCTGCCCTGAAGGTCCCGCCCCCAGACTTGGCTCCAGATGGGGTGCTGAGGCTTCTGGCAGTGAGTGGACTCTGTTTATTGGCTTTTTCCTTTTCACTGATTTTCTCTTCTCACTGCTCTGTCCACCAAGTCCTGCTAATGGGTGGGTGGGCCTTGGCTGTCAGAAGAGAATCCCTCTGGGGAATTAGGAAGCATTCAGATCTGGCAGGATTCACCCACCCTCTTCAGCAGGGCAAGGCAACCTCAGAATCAGCCAGCTGGTACCAGGAAATTGTGCCTTGGGTCTTCCATCTCTCCAGCCCCCCTCCACTAAAAGTATCTCCAGAGCTGTCACAGGAAGCCTCCCGGGGGATGGCTTTATCACCTTAATTTTCTACATGTTTTGCATGTCTGACTCTTTAAGGGGAAGTGTTTGGGGAAGGCAGAGATTGTTAACTGAGCATCTACTGCTTGCCAGGCACTGAGCTATTTTTATACACACCAGCTCAGCCCCTCAACTAACTGTGCACAAGATGGTGTTGATATCCTCAGATCAGAGGGCTCATGGTCCAGCATGGGCTTTCTTTTATGCAGAACTCCTCAGAACCTTAAGCATATAAAGACTCTCACATGGAGATCTCAAATCTTTAAAAACAATGAAACATGACTTACAAGAGGTAGACATGATTCCAATTGTTACCTTTTAAGGACTAAATGAGTTAAGGGTTATTAACCCCAGTCCAGAGCTAAGGAAACGGAGGCTTCATGAAGATGTCATTTGCACAGTGCTGGCAAATAGCCCACACGGGATTTGAACACCATATCTACTTGATTCCAATGCCAGAGGGACGATGTGAGCTGGCTTGCTAAAAGGAAAAAGCACTAGCAGCCAGCTTTAGAAGGAGAGGCCGAGGGTTACCCACAATGGCTGTTCATCTCATCACACCCACTTTGATCCTTCAGACCCTGATTGTCTGAGACTACTCTGTGCCGGATGCTGGGATCAAGACAAGGAGATGAGTGGCCAGAGGCTCTTGTGGCAGAAGCGGGAAGGTCACTCCAGTGTCCTAGTTTTTAGAGATTGGACTGGTACGGACTGGCAGAGAAAGGCTCCTCAGTTTCAGACTCAGTCGGTGACTAGACCCTAGGAGGGAGGGTGGACTCGAGACCCAAGGGGCCAGGGGACAGGATCGGCACCCAGGGTCCTCTTAGCCATCGGCACACTCTAGTTGCAGTTGGTTTCATACTTCCTGAGTCCTGAGCGACAGTCCTCATGGCGCCGAGGTCTGGAGAAGGGCTGAGTGCCCCGGGTGGGTTCCTGCACCCTTGCCTGCTGTATTGTCAGCTACCACTTAAAGAGGGGGAGGTTTATCCGGCTCGTGCTTTCAGAGGGCTTAGCTTGCCATCGGCTGGCTGTGAGGCAAACAGGGCACGGTGGAAGTGGATGGCAGAGGAGAGCTCTTCAACCCATGGTAGCCAAGAAGCACAGAAGGAAAGGAGAAGAGCTGGGGACGAGAATGTGCCCTTCCAGGTCCCGCTCCCAGTGATCAATCTCCCGCCAAGCCCATCCACCTAACAACATGTTTAGCCATGAGCTCACCAGTGGACTAATTCCCTGATGAATATAGTGCCCTGCGAGCCCATCGCTTTCCAAGCTCCACCTCTGAACACATGAAACTTCTAGGTAACATGTTCGAACTGAAAGATAACACCTGCCCAGGCTCCAGGCCCATGGAAGTGGGGGCAATTTGAGGCAGACCCTGCTCAACTAGTTTTTCATCCCACGGAGCCAAGAGCTTCCTTGAGGGATCCTAAAGTCCTCTCAGAACCTGATGAAAATTAGACAGCCTTTCTCTGGCCAAGAACACATGCACTTAAGTAACATATCACATGAAGGATCACAAATGCTTGACAGCCAGGCCAGACAGGCTATCCTGCCCTGGTGAGAAGGTAGCTGAGACTTAAGGAAAAACAGGTATCCTCTGTCAGCTTACAGGGTTCACCTAGATACCTTAGGTTGTTGTTCAAGGGCTCAGCTAATCTTCAGCTTCCTCTGTAACTACCCACCACACACAGCCTCTCACCACCCACACCCAGTCCCCTGCTCTGGCCAACCAGGAGGAGTCACGCCTCCTGGAACACATCACTCATTTGCTTACTTCAGGTTCTGCCTGAGATGCTCCTCTGCCTCTTTTATGACCAAAGAAAATCTTACTCTTTTGTGAGGTTTCCCCTCCTTTAAGTGACCTCCCTGCTAACTTGTAATTCAGTTCCTTTTCACCAGGCATCTATTTATTGGGCACATCCCACCTGCTGCATGCTGGGACATAGAGACCAATAGGCAGGTGGGTAACCATTCCCAGGGGACCTGTAGGCCAGTGAGGAAATGGTTATAAAATATGCGATTGAAAGAAGAGGGTGGAGGCTGTCATGGGAGCAGTGGGAACAGGGACCTCATTTCATCTGCTGCAGGGCTTCCCAAATCTGCTCAGTTAAATCCCACCTTCCCAGGGTTTTGCCGTATCAGCATACCATCTGTACTGTTATTCATTCCCATTGTTTGTCTTTAAGTAAAGTTTGAATTGGCTTGCTGATTTGCTTTGGTTTCTCCTAAGCAATATTATCTGTGAAATCATGGGTTTTGATGTGCCATGTATGTATTTTTAAAGTTTTTCTTTGTGGTAAAATTTATAAAACATAAATTTACCAATTCAAGATATACAATTTAGTGGCATTAAATGCATTCACATTGTGGTCTCACTGTCACCATTATCCACTTCCAGAACTTTCTCATCCTCTCAAATAGAAACTTCATCCATAAAGTACTAACTTCCCATTTTCCCTTCTCCCACCCCTCCCAACCCCTGATAACCAACCTGCATTCTGCTTTTCATTGCTGTGAATTTGCCTCAGTGAAGTCCCACCTCCCCAGTTCTTGCCTCTTTTAGGTACTTTGTATAGGCAGAATAATATAGCATATGTCCTTTTTTGCTGGCTTATTTTGCTTGAAGTATTTTACAGGTTAATCCATATAACATGTATAGAATGTCATTCTTTTTGGCTGAGTAACATTCCGCTGTATTCACTCTAGTCATCGGGGATAAACTATTCGGGAGGAAACAGGGAAGAAGTGGAGGAAGGGACACAGGAAAGGAATCAAAGTCACTGAGAAACTGAGCTAGCTGGTTATTGCTCTAGACAATGGAGGCTCAATCTCAATAAGGCCTGAAGAATCAAGTGGAACATGCCTCAGATTCATCCTGAGGAAGCAGAGAAGCTGGGCACAAATCTGCAATTTCCACCATACATCCCTTTAACTGCTACCGCACTCCAAAGGATATGACGACCTTCCTCAAAATTCAACAAACTGGTGAGACACAGACAGGGAGCTGTCCACTACAGCTGCTCTGAAACAATATGAACTGAGAGGATGTGGCTTTCTGCATCATAAATGTCTGCTACAGTATTTAAATGTATTTCTTGTACCTCCTTCCATGCTTTAGAAGGTTTGGCCTTTAAAGAACTTATGCCCAAGCTGATGCCTGAATAAGAGCTGGATGGAAAGAGGGTATGGGAAGGGTGTTCTTGGCAGAGGAACAGCTTGAGCTAAGGCTTGGAGTACAGATTTAGAAACACATTTCCTCGAAGGAGCAGGCTATGCAGGAACATCTGTGTGCTGTCCTAAGAGCTGTGGGAAGGCTTCGCTGGATCTAAACGAGGGAGCAATATCTGTGGAATGTGATCACCTAGAGATGTGCCTTTCTTCTGCTGTCCAGAGCAGACACCAGTCTGGCTAGGGTTTCTGATAGCTGACCTTCTTTCCAAGGGACTACACTGCAAGCTCCCCAGGCCTTTGCACTCTGAGCGCCTACAGGAACCTGATACATGCCCAGAGTTGACAGTGATACTGAGCCTGAGACTGGGCCCGTGGTGTTCCCTCAGAGGGGCATATCCTCCCCTGGACACACATGTCCCACCCTGTCCTTTTTGGTCCCCTATGTGATAGAAAGAAAAGGTCACATGCAGCTCATCCCACTTCTATTACCAGCTAGCGGGAATTGGGCAAGTCCATTTCTGTCTGATCCTCAGTTTCCCAGTATGTTAAATGGGAGTAATATTGTCTGTTTTGCAAGGTTACTAGACAGATTAAACAAGAAAAGTTACCCAGGACATAGCACTGGAGCCACAGAAAGTGTTCAGAATATGGGTACTCTTTGCTGGTACTCTGCACTCATTTTGGCTTCCTACACGTTAGCTGACTCAGCCTTTCTGAAGGAAAGGAGGAAACCCGGGAGGTGATGGGAACCCTGCTGGGATAGGGCTTCACCTCCTATTTCTTCAGAACCTACCCTTACCACCCCCCTCACAGTGTGACAAGGGACAAGGCCATTGGATATCATTACATTTCTTCATCTCAGAGCCAGCTGGAGTGGGATGGGTCTGTTAATTGCCTGCCAAAATGCTGATGTCAGGAAGGTTTGGAACACTCCAATAGGATCTGTCCCTTCCCAGGCTTGGCTGGCTTTTGGGGGCTGGGGAAAAGTAGAGTTCTTGGAGTTTCCAAGGCAGTTCCAGCACCAGTGAGGTTCTGATGGTCAATTCCCCGGGTTTCCCTACCCTGTAGATTCTTCTTCCAAAATAAGGGCCTTGTGTTGAATGCTGAGCACATGGATCAAGTGCACGTGGATCAAGAGTGTGGCCTGGCTGGGGTGATTACTGTTGCTAAGTAAATTTCCAGAGCCTCCTCAAGCCCCCTCCTCCTTGGATCCATGATTCGTTTCCATTCAGAGAAGTTTCATCATTAGGGGGGATTTCTCACAACAGATGGTGCCCAGGCCCAGGGAGTGGTTCTACTGTAGACACACGTTGCAGAGAGGTAAGTTGGAGATGTGCACCAGCTCCCTCCAAACTGTGTCTCAGGCCCCTGTAACTCCTGGACTTATTTACATAATGAAGCAGTAAAAGAGCAGAAGGAAAAAAAAAATATATATATATATATGTGTATGTATACACACACACAAGATAGCTAAGTCAATTGCACTACTAATTTCTAATGGTTTATTGAAAGGAACAGTTAATGTGTAATTGATCAATCTTGCATGCCTACATCTGATTATCTGAGCAACTACTTTGACGATAACAATATGTAATACAACAACCATTGTTAATTTCCTATCATCTTGTTTTGAAATTCTGTATCATTTTTACTGTTTTTGTGTTGTGTTGTTTGGTTTGTGTTTCTGTATTTGTTACTTTGTTTTTGTTCTTTTCTCTTTAAAATTAAAAAGGAGCAGAAGGAAGGGAAGGCACATGGGTGCTAGTGGTCCTGCTGGAGAGGTGCTGGCAAGCAGGAATCTCCTGCACTCTGCTACCCACCTAGAAGTCTTGAGTATACAGGGTCAGCATTGCTAAAGACCACCCATAAGCCTGCCTGGCATCAGAGCAAGGTTCTAGGAGCTTGCAAGGAACTCTTCAGGATACCCAAGCACCAACTTTGCTCCCACATACCCCATAAAAACAAAGCAGTTTGCCCATCTTCCACCCCCAACCCGTGGTAGAGAAGAGAATTTGACCCTGGATAAGACCCTCTCTTGATTATAGAAGCCAAAGTCAAAGTATCTCAAATAAACAGAGAATAGCAAGTCTTCAGGCTTGGACACTATAGGCTTCAGGCATGGTTAGAGATCTTGCGGGTCAAGCCATGACATTTCTTGACTTTCCTTTTGTGACTCCTAGATGTGGCCTAATTCTCTGCTATAACATAGCTTTGATTCCTTTGGCACAGGAAAGATATTTCTCCTACCAGTTCTAGCATAAAACTCTGCAAACTGGCCTGGAACTGATCCTGTGCCATCCTAGAGTCCATGTCTGTGACACAGAGGATGACTGCGCTGATTTGCCAGCGTGCATACGTGGCCATCTCTGTGGCTGGGAGAAAGTACATCATGACTAACAGCCCCATAAGAATCATGTCGCGGAAGGGGGCTTTCCAAGGGAAAGACTGTGCAGGAGCCAGACTGAGCATGTCTTAAAGGTCCAGAGAGAAATGATCATCCCAGCTCACACAGAAGTAGGACTGGGGCTAGGCAGGATATGCCCTGCTGGCTAGAGGCATCTCCTATCTCTCCGTGGCCCCCCAGTGAGATTTGTGATGCACATACCCTCCTAGTGAGCTCTTCCTGGGACTTGTCCAGTGGCCGAGGACTGTCATGAAACAAAACACTTTCTTTTGCCAATTGCAGATTACTTAGAGAACCAAGCCCTGAAAACCCAATTGCAAAACCGAGAGAAATGTGAGAGACATGGTAGGACCATCTGTGGAATCACGCATGATTCAGTTCCCAGTGAGCATGACGGACCCATTCCCAAGAACTGGGAACAGTAACTATGCTGTGGAGTGGGCTGGGAGGGGAAGGATTCTGGAGGAGTGTTAGGAACCAGTTTTCTAAGATGAGCAGGATCCGAGCAGGGAGAGCCAGGTGGCGCAAATAGCACCGTGGTAGGAATTTACTCACCTAGCCAGCCATTTTCCCATCCATCTGCCCTCTAGCCAACCTATAAAGTACATATGGAATACAGATTACGTGTCAGGAGTTGAGCTTGCTGAGCTTGCCATGGTGAGAAAAACACTACAGCATGCAAGGTAAACGATGAGTGAAGTGACCCAGCTAGGTTACGTAAAGTGTTCTAGCGAGATAAAAGCTAGAAACGGCTTGGGTTAGTGTATGGAGGCGTGTCTTTAACATGACTCAGGTATATAAGGGTTTTCCTAAGGACAGTGAGACCTGGCACAGTGAGATGCCCCACTCTCCATCCTTGAAAGCCATGGGAACAACCTTTTAGGGCAGACCTTCCACAGCTTTAATCACATTTTTCCTGAATCACGGAAACTGTAATTGGTTGACAAAATTTTCTCAATCATCTCCACCCTCGTGCATTCTTACTACACTTTTTCTGCCTGCCAGTGCTGGTTCCCTGGAAGGAGTAGCAGCTGACATGACCAGCAACTGTTCACCCTTCAGCTATCACACCTGACACCAAGCATCTTCATCCCACCTGTTACCCTCTGGAGAAGGCTGGTGTTAGATATTTCCTCCTTGCCAAAAATGGGATTTCTCAATGGTGCTTCATATGGCTATTTCCCATAAGACCATGATTTGTGTTAGCAGAGCTGTAATTGGGGCTCACAGAAGATGTGTGTTTGTGGCCCAAAGGCAAGAGCCAGCTTTTCACTGGACACTGAGCTCTGTGCCCCTGTCTCATGAACTGCACTTACCCTTTTTATGCCTGTGTTGCTGTCTCCTCTGCAATGAAGCCCTTTCTGGCATCTCCAGGAAAGAGTGACTTTCCCCATTGCAGGTGTCCAGCTGCATTCTGCACTTCTCTGACCTAGTACTTCCATCATCAGAGCTTCACTCTGCATCATCAAGACCTGCCACGTGGTTGGTGCCAGGCAGTGTTGAATGAAACGAGTGAACCCGTTTATGCATGACTGTGTAAGTGGGGGAAGTTAACTTGTCAAGATCAAAATTCTGTTCTGAACAAAACTTTAAAAACCCAGCGTTGTTCTCATGTATGAGTCTTGTTCCTCTCTCCTTCTTATCCTGTCATTGGTCTTCACTGAAAACACAAGAGTGAGCATCACCACCTTGCCACCTCTACCTCTTTCTGAGGGGCAGAGTGACCTCTGTGACTTCCCCTTGATTGCTTTGACTGGCTTCTGCATTGGCAGGGCTCTGCTCAGTCCTTGAGGAGGCTCTCGACCAGGGAACCTCCAGGACTGATTGCCTGGATGAACTGGAGGAAGTCCACCAGGTTTTCTGGAAAGGTTGCTTTGTCTTGGGAGTCAGAGTAATTTGGGGAAAGAGCGGGTGACATTTGCAGTCAGTATCATTAATCTGTCTCCTTAAGGGGAGCAGAAACAGTAGGATGTGGGGGCTGGCATTAAAGTGGGCACTTTGATGAGGGCACTGAATTAGTTTGCCTCCCTTGGGAGAGAGTTGGACAGGCTCTCTGCCTTGGTTTTGTCTTTGGAATGAGTCATTCTGTTTGCTCAAATTGTCAGCTGTCAAACAACACCAGCATGTATCCCAGGTGGGGGCAGCATGCTGTCCTGACAGGCACATTTGTTCCTAAGACAACCAGTCTCAAGGAGATGAGGCCATATTGCTATCCAGTTAGTGGCCTGGGTCTTGGCAAGGGCCCTATGAGGGCTTGACCTGTCCCTACGTAGAGCTGTGACTGGGAGTTAAGGAGACAAGAGGCTCCAGGTTGTACGACGGTTGTAACTTCTATGACCATGTCCCCATGCTTATGGACTGCTGGGTGTCTGCATGTGTAAGACAGAAGAGGGGCCGCTAGTCAGAGAGGCCTTTGAAAAGACAGGTGAAGGGTTCTTTTGAGCTCCCCAAAGCTTGCCTGGAAACAGGTTAAAAATACTTCCTGCTGTTGGGAGCTGGGCGTCAGTTCCTGGAACCTGACCTAGCATATGGGAACATGAACCCAACTCAGGGGCCACCAGTCCTTTTGTCCCACAGAGCAGCAGTAATGATGCTGCAGGGGCACTCTGAGCTATGGTAGAGTGTCTCTAGACAGAGGGCAGGTGGCCCCTTTTGGGTATGTAGATGGGAGCAGAAATCCAAGAAAGGCCAGAGGAGAGGCACAGAGGACAAGGACTCCTCAGGGCTTTCTGGGGCCCAGTGGGACCCGGTGGAAATGATGCAGAGCCAAGCACACAGTCCCTGATGTGTCACCTTTCCAAGAAGGGAGGGCCAGGAGCTGGGGGTAAACATTGAGGACCAGAAAGGCTGATCTGTACATCCACATGCTCTTGTACTCTACCACAGCAACCTGTGATGTCACTGTATAGTGGTTAAGGGAGCAGGTCCTAGAGTCAGGATGCCTGGGTTCTAATCCTAGCTCCTTCTCTTGCTAAAACTGTGGCACCAGATGTTGATATCACGTGTTCCATATAGTTTCTTAGAAAATTAAATAAGATACTGTCATACAGCTCAACCCAAGACCTGATACTTACTAAGAATTCAACATATATTAGTGATTATTGTCATCTTATGTGTCTTCACCTATTGAATGGGCAAAGTTTGTATACAAGGTCAGAATCCCCATGAAGGTGAAAGCACCAGGGTCAGGGGTGGGGAGGACTGTACTCTGGAAGAAGGTTCTGATGAGGATGATCCTTGGACATAACCTGCCATTGCATCTATGAAGGATTTGATGGTGGCCAATGACACCCAGCTTCATGATGGAGAGAGAGGGTGCCTGTGTGGATGAGAGCTAATCCTCTCCACAAAGTTTAGGATCTGCTGTCTCTGTCCTGGGCTTTCTTTGAAGTTAAGAACTTCTCTCCCCTTGACACCTCAGGCTGGGCTGACATGAGCTGTGGGAAGTCAAAAGGCCATGGTCATCAACAGCCTTAACCTAATACAACCTGCTGGGTGCTGTCCACGGTTTTGACTGTCCAGCCCCACCTGTCTTGATGAGGAGGCTATGATCCAGGCTGACACAGGCCAAGCCACCCTGGACCACTGAACCCATTAGTTTATGGCAAAGTCTTCAGCCTCATTTCAGGCAAGTAGCCCATCTGACACTTGCCTGGTAGCCTGTCCAGTCCCATCTCTGCTTGAAACATCATAAAGCTTCTACAAATGCCACAGCTGATGCAAAACCAGACCTGTGGGGAGGGGGACAACAGATAGGGCGCAGCTCAATGTGTAAGTGACTTGACCTGCACATACTTGGTGGGTCTCCCTTCACTGGCCAGCATGCTATGTAGCCCAGTCTCTTGGGACCACGGACCATATTTCTCTTCGGGACAAAACAGGTCTCACAGGTGGGGCTGAGAAGTGCCATCTCAGCATGATGCTTCCCTGGCTAATATAGCACTGTGCAGGCTCATCCCTGGAAGGGCAGATTAATCATTTCCACCCCGAGTCACCATCCAGGCCAGATTTATGGTGGCGGGAGCATGGGAGCCCCCGACTTTATGGTCTTGTAAATTACGGAGCTGCTTGTGCAAGAGGCAAGCTGGGCTGTAAATCATGTGTAATTGCTTGTAAATTGGGAAACAAACAGTATTTTTGCTTAAATTACCCTCTTTGCAGTGTTTCTTAGGGAATTAAGGTTGTATGGAGGACCTTTCACCTCTGCCGGACCGAAATTCCCACTGGGACCCAATCCAACAGTCTTGGAGTTTCTCTCAGAGCCACATTCCAGCAGGTCAGGGTGCTTAGGGTCAAATGGAGAAGAAATTGACTGCAGTTGTCATAAATACCTCTTTTAGGTAGGCTGAAATCACATCCTCCTGGAGCCTCCCTCCTTTCTCTCCCCATTTTGAGTTAACCCCAAGGGTCCCATCTTGCCCCTGGCTATGGCCCGTCTTCTACAGTGCGGGAGGGGGTGGGGGGAGGCGACAAGCCCACACGAGCTGCAGAAAATCCAGTTTTATTCCTCCTCTTCTCCCGTGCAAAGGCAGTGAGTCACTGTACTCGCATAAGCGAGGCTTTGGTGTTAAGATGCTGTTTGCTTTTTGCTTGTTTTTTTCTCATCTTTTCCCATTTTGGTAAAATTACATTATAATTTTTTTTGCCTGCCTTGGTCAACTTTGAAGAATCATTAAATTTGCTGATAGGCAGCCTGCTAAACTTTAATTGAATCACGAATCATGAGCTCCTAGAAAGTTCAGCCTACAGGGGACTCTAGGGACTATATAATTCAACTCTTTGATTTGACAGATGAAGAAACAGACATCTGGGGTAGTTAAGTGACTTGCCCAAGGTCATTCTTTGACCGAGGGCAGCCGAGCTTTCTTTCTAGGGTCCCACATGCTTTGTACTCCACAGTGCAGGGGCCCCTGGAGTTAGCTGTCACATCTTCAGCTCTGCTGTGCAGTAAACCTTAACGGGGTCAACAAGCATTTGTCTTATAATTGGGAGAATTAGCAGCATTTTAGAACCTTCTCTAGGAAACTGACTCAACTAATGGGCTTGAGTTGTGATGGTAGCATCTGGTAACTGTGGAGCCTTCTCTGGGCTTCCATGGAGGATTTGTGGGATCTCTTGGGGTCTCCCCTTGACAGAGACGTTCTTGAGTTTGATGCTGTCACATAATGTGGGGTGTTGGGGAAGGTAGTGAAAAGACATGAATGGTCTTGGCCCCAGGCTATGCTGTGACTCACTAAAAGCATGGTCTTGGGAAAGTCACCTCACTGAGCCTCAGTTTACTCAAACATCAAATAGGCATAAGGAGTTGTCCATTTCAGCGTAACTGTGTGATGTGTGTGAAGGTGCCTCAGCCAGAGTCTGTTGAGTGGGGACCCTGGTCCAGGCTGATAGTATCAGAATGTGGGACTCTGTTTTTAAGTTGTAGGGACTTGTCTGTGGAGGCTGTGTGAGGAAGGAAGCAGGGCAGTAACTACTCAGAGGCCACACCTCGGTCACAAAGAGTCTCTCCTCAGGGTCCTCACCAACCACACAGGATGAGGCTATTGGGCCAGGGTTCACGGAACCCTCCACAGGGGAGATCACTTGAGCTGTCACCTATCCTGAGCCCTCAGTTCATCCAGGCACTACACAGGGTGACATCTGCCAAGGGGCATGACCAGAAGTGTCCAGAGGACCAAGGCCCAGCAGCTTGGTGTACCTGCTTCATCTGAATCAGTCCCTAGATCGCAGAGCAACTCTGTACCCTGGCTAGGCCACAGCTTCTCAGGACCTCCAACCTCCATGTGCTTTTCTCCTGGGGCCCCCTGGTCAGGCTGGTGTAGATACTTATCAACCCACCTTCTTTCCCTCTGCCTGTCCTTGAGGTGAAGGCTTCTAGTTCTGAATACCATCTCTCTACTTGCACCAGCTAGTTCCCTGTCCTTGGGCCCATCTGGGGCTGAGTCAACAACAATGTTCAATGCCAGCATGCCTCTGGGTCATACCAACTTGGAGAGCATGCAGGAGGCCATCACCAAGGATTATCTCTGAAGGACTTGTGCCATCTGAGGTGGGGCACTTCCACAGAGAGGCCAGCACCATCTCATTCTTCTTTAGAGATATAGGAAAAGAAGTTCAAAGCAGAGGTTCAAGTCTGCAGTCTACCACTTCCCAGCTGTGCAACTTTGGGCAAGTTCCCAAGCCTCTCTGAATCTTAGATGTTCAAAGCAGTGAATCATGGCATACAGCTCAGAGAGTTATTGTGCAGACTTAGTGAGATAACCATGGGAAGAGCTCCACACAACGCCTGCCACACAGAAAGCATTCCTCCACACCTTGGCTATTCATGTAACTCCCAGACCTCCTCCTGGGCACACAGGGAGCCATCAGGAATCTCAATGGTGTCACCTGCAAATTTCACCTGGCGTCCTGCATGTCCTGGTCTCAGGAGGCCGAGGGACGGGTGTGCAGTGTTTATTCCCAGAGCCGTTTGCCCTGTTACTGGCCTCCCACACACCTCCCCCAGATAAACTTAAGGAGCCAAGTGGGCAGGCGGCAAGCTTGAGAGCCCTGCCAGCCTGATGGAGCGGAAGGCTGAGGATTAGCGCCTGTGGACAGACAGATGGGCAAGGGGACGCTGGGCACACAGCCAACCCTTCACCCCAGCCTACCCGCCAGGGGCCCTGACCCCAGGGCTGTCTCAGCCTGGACAGGAGCCTCTTATTCCTTCTTCCCCACTTCTTTGTTCCCCCTCCTCTCTGACACCGTCCAGCTAGAGCTCCCTGTCCTTTCTGTCCTTGCTATTGTCCTTCCTGTTTCCACTTATCCCAGGTCACTTTTGGCTGTTAAAGTGCCTTGGTACCATTTTTTATTTTTCTGTCTCTCTATCTGTCTCCTTCCTTCCTTTTGTGTTTCTTTCCCCGCCCGACTCAGTCCCTCCCTGCCACCCTGTAGAGATCTCCAAGATGGCTTGGCTGCTTCTCTTGCTTTCTGGTCTTCTGGTCACTTCTGTCCCTCTTTATCTGTCCCTCTGTCACCCTTGCTCTTTAATTTCTTTCTCTCTTTCTCTGTCTCTGATTTATTCGTCTTCTTTCCCTTCCCCACCCCCATCTTTCCTTTATTCTCTCTCTCTTCCCTCTCTCTGTCTCTCTCCCCCCCCTTCTCTCCCTCCCAACCTCTCTCTTCCTCAGGGACAGACGCACCCTCAGCCTGGCTCAGGACCCTCCCGGTCTCCAAGACCAGCCTGTATTGCTGGCCCCTCTTTCCTACGCTGTCCCCTTTTCTCCAGAATCCAGAAACATCTGTCCCTTTCCTTCCTGAAAAGTGGGATTGGGGCTGGGACTGACCTCTTGGGGTGCTGTGCACTTGGGTAGTGGGGGAAGGGACCCTGAGTCCTTGGGAGGAGATGAAAGAAGAGCAGGAAGGAGCATCTGTGACTGTCCTGGCCGGAGCTGCAGTTCAGGGAGGATGTGTCCTGCCTGCTGTGTGCCCAGGACCATGGCAGGGAGAGAGCCATGGAGAAGTCTGTGTGCAGGACCTCACCGTCTGGTTGTGGAGGAGAAGCCGACGCACGTGAATTTGTTCAGAGGCAGGTTCTGGCAGCCAGGGAGCAACAGCCTGGCCAGCAACAGCCCAGACAGCGTCTGGGATTGTCAAGACCATGCCTGAGCCCCCCCTACCAGATCTGCTCCTCTCTCCCCCACCCCCACTTTGGAGTTTTTCCGTGTCTTCTCACTGGTGAGTCTGGAATAGCTGTCCTTCATTTGTCCTTCCTAGAGTATCCTGGATGGGTTCTCAGACCTGCTACCACGGTGTGTAAAATCACCCTGGTGTCTCTTCCTCGAGCGCACGGACTTCCTGGCTGCTGCTGAGTCCCCAGAGCCTAGCGTGGTGCCTGGCAGAGAGGAGAGGCGTGAATATTCCAGGCTCCTGATTAGGGGGACTGGGAAATAAGCAGCTGTGACTTGATGGAAAGAAAGACAACCTTGCTTCAAGGGTCGCTACATCCTAGCACCGCCTGCTGCACCATCTCCGGGCATTTGTGTAGGAGCAGCAGGGCTTTGGAGGTCACTTTGGCTTGGCCTCCTCTTTCATGGCTGGGCCCTGAGGCCCACCCTGGCCCTGGCCTGCCTGGGAGTGTCAGAGGGAAGGAGATCCTTGGGCTCTGCCTGGATGCGGTGGGCAGCCCTTCTTATGATTGGGCTGTGGCCTCCTCAGAGCCCGTCTCTGTTAGTGCCTGTTGCTGTCTTTGTGCCCCCGCTGTCACTCTGTCTGCCACTGTCCTTGTCCTCTCTCTCCTGTTTTTTTTTTTTTCTCCCTCTGATGGGATAATTATGCTAATCAGCCTGTCAGAAGAAAGATAATTTGTGGTGGGCTATTTCAGACTTTAGAATTCAGGCCAAGGCCCCTTTCCTGCTTGCCTCTGAATATCCCTTAACCCCTACCTGCTGCCTGAGGCAGGCAGGTCTGTTAGAGAGGACACTGAAGTCAGGTGGCTGGGGGAGGATGTGGGTGTATGTGTTAGCGAGCACAGGTATACAAGTGTGTGTGCATTGCACGAGGCCCATCTTTCTGTATGAGGGGCATGCCACGCACCCTGCTGTCTGCAGAAACCTGAAGGTCTTGGAGGATACCTGAAATATGGGCACTGAGGGTGGGTTCTATGTGCCCAGCTCCAGCTCTGGAGGGATCACTGACCCTCTGCAAAGCCCAGATAGTAGTGACATGGGTAACACAGTTTTCTTTGTTCTCTAGGGAACTGTACTCTGCCCCCCCCCACTCCCCAGCTGGTCATGAACTAGACAGGACTTGAGATTCACTTCCTGAAAATGATTTTGGTCATCACCGGGTGAGGTATTAGCAGTGTTAGTAGACCAGGTATCAGGGCCGGCCAGGCAGGGCCTGACAGAGCAATCCTATGTCCAGAGGCCGGCCAAGGGTAAAGGTGGTGATCCTTGAGGAGCCAGCTTCGTTGTGGGAGTTCTAGGGGACTGAGGGTGGGGCTGGATAGAGCTTCTGAGTTGCTGTGTCTGCTTTGGAGGCTCACATTGGCCAAAGGCACCTGGACTCAGCCTGAGGCCCTTTAAGCCACAACCCAGCCAGCCCAGGCCTCCCCTAGCCACACTCTCCTCTTCCGGGTCCTGCCTTCTTCAGGAGGCCCCACACCCACACCTGCTCCATTCGCTCACTGATCTGTAGGAGCCAGAAGCTGTGTTCAGCACGTAGCTGCAGATGTAGTCTCTGCCCTCATGGAGCATGCAAGCTCTGAGGGCGTCTCAGGATCTCCCTTCCCTTGCCCACTTCACTCCCCACCCCACCTCACCCCAGAAAGCTCCCTGAGGTGCAAACATTTCCTCTCCTCTGTTAGTAAGAGCACAGGTCCCCAGTCCATCGGACGTGTGCTCAGGACCTGACCTAGGCTTATTCTGGGGCTGTTATTGAGCCTCAATTTCTACTCCTACCATGTGGCCAGCGTACTTCTGCCTCCTAGAGCTGTAAATGAAGTCGAAGAAAGGATGAGGTCTGGTTCACAATGCCCAGTCGCCGCCCCACCCCCACCCCCACCACCAACAACCCTCCTACACCATAGCCATATCCTTTCCCCAGGGACAAGGCCCTGCTTTGCTCAGAAGCCAGTTTTAAAAGACCAGCAGCTTCCTCCCCAGGTGCGCCTCCTCCCTCCAGGCAGCTTCCTCCCCATCATGCAAGGTCAGCCAAGGCCCCCTGCTCTGTGACCTGCTCTAGCAGGGGAGTCTCGCTTCTTGTGCACCCCATGGGTATCTTGAAATACCTCACTAAGGCACTGCTGTCCCCTAGGAGGGGAGGAACGGTGTACTCTCTGGTACCAAGGGTAGGATGAAGGTATAAGTGAGTAAATGATGACTGAGTATTTTCTGCAAAAGCAAGGAGGCAAATCTCAGAAAAAGAAATCTTTATTTCAGAAATGTCTACAGTCTGCATAACTGAAGACAATAGAACAAAAGCCCAGCCCCAGTGCTGCCATGTGGGGGCTCACGGCGTCTTGTTCCATCACCTCTCCTCAACTTTGTATTCTTCCACCTAGTACTATCCCCTTTCCCAGGAGTCTCTGCTCTGAGTCCCTTCCAGAGTTGCAGCAGGGTCCGCCTCTGAGCCTTTCAGGTTCAGTGGGGCAGGAGGATGCACTGTTTAAGGGTGCAAGGAGGCTGTGTATGGCCAGAGGTGTGCTTTCCTGGGCACCCGGAAGCCTGTCTGCTGCACGGGGCCGTGCAGAGGGAGCGAGCAGGCTCTCCCCTCTGGTGCATGTTTAGAATACCACCACCGTCCTGGTACAGTGACAGCTGCACAGCTGAAGCTTTGAGTCATTTAAATGATTGTTGGAGAGACACTGCCCTGACTCATTTAATCTTCCGAAGAAACTTTCCTCTTCTGCACTTCTGCTTATGCAGCACCTCAGGCAGCCCCTTTCCACCGATCCCCTGCTGCTCCTCACTTCAAGCTTCCCCAGGGTCTCTGCTTTCCCTGCTTCCCTGGCTCAGCCTTTTGCAGCCTGAGTCTAGAAGTCTCAGGGGTTAGAATTTGAAAGCATCGGAATCACAGCTCTCAGGCCCACCCGGCCCCAGGCTAGACTTCTGCCCTACCAAATCACAGACTTCTGCCCCACCAAAGCTATCCAAGGGCCCCCTCTGGCTACAAAAGAATCCTGGAGGCCGGAGAGAAAGGAGATGTCCCTGAGACCGGCCCTGAGAACTAGTCTAGATGCTTTGTCGTGAAGGCCTTAGCCACAGGCCATGTCAGCCCCTCATGATGGCCAGAGCTCCAGGCCCAGTCCTTGATGTCCAGAAGGTAGAGGACAAGACCAGTGAGGGAACCCTAACGGACACTGACAGGGCTGAGACCATGAGCCAGAAAGGCAGTCAGTCAGACATTCTGGATGCCTGTGTGAGCGTGCAAGTGTGTGCCTGAGGCCCACATGCCTGGGTGTGTGTGCAATGTCTGTGTCTGCCAGGGTGCTCACAGGCTTTCTGCTGTCACAGCACATAAGCTTGGTGTGGCTTGTGTAATTGCTGTGTGAGTGATGTGCTTTTTCAGAGAGGCGGGCGTGTGAGTGCATGGATCAGGTTAGCTCATGAGTGGCCCTGTGTGTGTGTGTGTGTGTGTGTGTGTGTGTGTGTGTGTGTGTGTGTGCGCACGCGCACGCACGCACACAGGCCCAACAAACTAATGCTCAGGTGACTGACAGCCATGAGCACATGCACAGTCCCTGAGACACAGGAAACACACTACAGGACTAAGTTACCACACACCACAGATATGTCTGTGTTCCAAAAGGCAAATACCTCCTCCCTCAGGGCATCTGCCCCTGGAGTTTTTCTGTGCCATCTGTATGCCTGTGTGTCCTCCTAGGTGTGCAGTATATAAACACATGCGTTAGTTGCCTGAGTATGGATGTGTGTATGTATGTACACTCTTCCCCAGCTTCTTTTTATAGTGCTCCGGTGAAGCCTGAGTGAGGTACCTGCCTTTTGGAACACGGACATATCCGCCTACCTGTTTTCCTGTCTGTGACCTTAGCCCTCTCCCTACCTACCATGTCTCAGAGATCAGCACACATCATGAAAATCTGCTCCTGCTCAGTGCTCTTTAGCAGCTCCCGCTGCTTACTCAGGAAAGCCCACATGTTTGCTGTCAGCCGTCAGGGCCTGGGGTCACTCGGGCTTTTCTCTCACTGCACCCCAGGAGCTCTCTGCACCAACAGGCCTTCAGTAACCCCTTAGTGATTCAGCCCTCCACTCTGGATGTGCTGGACCCAGGGAAGGGCTGGAGAGTAAACACCAGCCACATTCCAGGACTTCTCAGGTAAGTGTA
Source organism: Dinomys branickii (assembly GCA_004027595.1). Taxonomy (NCBI): domain Eukaryota; kingdom Metazoa; phylum Chordata; class Mammalia; order Rodentia; family Dinomyidae; genus Dinomys; species Dinomys branickii. Next base: position 55,129 of record PVLD010000763.1, on the reverse strand, counting down.
GTGGCAAGACCCCAGGGCTTAGGTGTACAACTGTGGTGGAGAGAAGTGAGCTCCGTGGCAGTAAAGGTCCAGGTCTTCCCGGCAGGAGCCAGTTTGCATCAGGGCTGGAGAAGCCCTCCCTGACTTTGAGAGTCCCTTGAACAGTCCTTCTTCTGGAACGCTCCTGCTTTTGGGATGCCCAGTCCTTCTCAAGACTGAAGGCCTCCCAAGGCCAGGGCTGAACAGCTAGCACAGAAGAGGGAGTCCAAGGCAGTCTGTTGGCAGAGGCAGCGCCCACCCTGGGGACATGGGGCAGCCGTGGTTTCCAGGTAGGCACAGCACCAGACAAGTGTCCTCTTCGCTTGGAGGGCCCTTTCTCACTCAGGCGGGTAGCTCTCAGCACCCCTACACTGTGTCCTTCCCTCCAGGGCATTCTTTCAGGCCACCTTTGGTTATTGGGGAGCTAATGAAGCCCTTGTGGGGGCCTCCTCTGTGCCTCCCACCGCTTGCCCTGTGTTTCCACTGGGACCTCTCAAAGGCACACTGCCCCAGAAACAGCCTCTTCAGGTGCCCAGTCCATGTGCTGGAAACCCACAGGGTCACTACTGACTCCTGTCCATCTTCCCTCTTGGTCACCCTCTCTTCTTGTGGACTCACTTCCCAGGCATGCCTATGCCCGTTCTGTCCTCCCTTCCCTCTCAGCTACCGGCCTGTCATTACCACCTTAGCTGCTCTCCTTGCATGAGCTCTGGCCCCGCCCCCCCATCTGGTCCACCGTAGACTCTGCAAGGTGCTCTCCCGCTAACACCTGCTAACACCGTCAGAAGGGCTGGGGATATAGCTCAGTGGAATAAGCGCTTGCCTAGCAAGCGCAGGGTCCTGAGTTCGATCCCCAGTACCACAAAAAAAATAAATAAATAAAATAACGCCGTCAGTAGCTCACCGCTGCTCTAAAGACAAGACCCAAGGCTTTGGCTGGACCTGTGGACTTCTCTTCATCCTATAGACCTCCTCTCAATGTCACATCCTCGGGGAGGGCTCCTCTGACCCTGCTTTCCTGCCCCTACCTGTACCAAGTCAGGTCCTCCTTCCTTCCACTCCGCTGCTGCTGTACACCCTTAGCAGCTGCCAGAGCCCACAAAAGACATACAGGGCACTGTGTGACCAACATCTCTTCCCGACTGAGTGCTGGGAGTCAGGCCCTGGGTGAATGCTCCTGACTGACTCTTGGGAGGTGATCAGGGGTGCCCACATGCATCCCAGCGTCAGCGTGAGTGAGGCCAGGTGTCTGCACGGAGTGAGCCAATGAGAGGAAGGGCTCCGGGCAGTCTCTCCTCCTCCTCCTCCTCACCTCCCCTAAGCAGTCTCCCATCAGCGTGCAGAGCCCTGGACTGCTCCGTGCGGACACCTTGATGAGAACTGCGCCTCCTCGTCACCTCCCCTAGTGTGGCGCCTGCCACTGCCTGAGAAGAGTATAGCCCAGTGACAAGGCTGGCTCCTGCTCGTGCTTCAGGACCCAGCTTTAAGTGAGGCCTCCGGGACCACCAGGTGGAAGTTCCTTCCCACCCTTTGTTCTCTTCATCCCTTCCTGCCTCTTTCCTTCCCAGCCTTGACTGTGCTGGAGTATCTGTCCATTCCTATGCCTTTTCTCGTCTGCTAGCCGCACCACACTCCGTGCTCCAAGGGTACAAAGAGGGCCTCTGTCCCCACCCCCCCATACCCGGTGCCTGTCAAAGAGCCTCCTGCTCAGAGTGGGAGCTCAGTGTGTGTACAAATGGAAGATGCACTGTGGGATTCATTTCCAACCCTGCAAGAGGTCCATTTTAAAGATGACAAAAGCAAGGTCCAGGGAGGCTAAGAAACTCAGCAGTGGTCACAGAGCTAATGAGAGATGGGGTTGGGATTCACACCCAGGTTCATCCGGCTGCAACGTCTGATCCCATTCATTCACTCATTCATTTTCTGCTCTGTGTAGGGGCCCTGTTCCAGGAACTGAAGCACAGAGGGGAACTGTCACCACTGCTGCCCAGGAGTCAGCTCAGGCCAATCGGAGACGTGCACAGGGACGGCTAGTGGGAAGCATTTGATGGGAGTTGTGGGAGCCCTGCCCCAGAAATGGCCCCTTCCTGGAGGACACTTCCTAGAGAAGGGGCCCTGTGAGTAAGGCTCTGAGGGATGAATAGGGTTTCTTCTGTGTAGCACATAGTATGCAGCAGAAAGAGCACTGGATAAGGAGTCAGGCCTGGGTTCTAGTCACCCCACTCCCTGTTGCTTTCCCTCCCTGAGCCTGGTTCTACACCGAAAGGGCAGGTGATGGGTCCTGCTCTGACATGCTATGGGCTACAGCAGCCCGCTGGCAGGAGCGTTCATTACTTCTCATTCCTTCTCACCAGAGAAGCCCTAGAGGTGCTGGGAAGCAGGGTAGAGGCAGCCACTCCCTTCCTGCCCAGGACACGGCCCTCCCCCACCCCCGTCCGTGCCTCACTGACCACTCCTCCTCCCCCTCCTCTTCATCCTACCCCATTCCCTTCTTCTCTCCTTCCCGCCTGTCTCACCCTGTATTCCTCCTCCTTCTTCCTCTTTCTCCCCTCCCCTGCCTCCTCCTTCTCCCCTTTCTCTTCCTGCTGCCCTGCCCAACGGGGAGAACACAAAGGGTAGTCAAAGTTAATTTAGGCTCAAGTACTTGGTCATCTAGAAACAAGGCCAGTCCCCTGATGCAGGGCCAAAGCCTTGGCCTCATTAATCTGCAAGGCCGGCACCGGCAGTGCGGCATAAGTAGGACAGGAGCCGTGTGCAAGGAGAGGGGGCCTGACTCTGGCCACTTGGCCCCCAGCAATCACACAGCATCCCCAAGTGGGTAGTGCAAAGGAGGAACGAGGGGCCTCAGGGTGTCAGACATACCCTCTTCCTCTTGTCCTTGCCCAGCCTGAGGACCCCGTATTTTGCCATTTGCTTCTGGTGTGTGTCCTTGATCACAGCCTCTCATTCCTCACTTTGAGTCCAGGGTTACATGAGTTCTTCCCTTCAGAGGGTGCTGCAGGCCTGGCCATCACCTGTGCCAGACTCTGCTCACAGGGACTGACCGGTAGGGGACTCTGCATCCAGCTCCCTGCAGGATAGCTGAGCCACATGGAGCCAGGTGGCCTCTAGCCCAGCCACTGCCAGCACAGAGCTGCCCCCGCCTTGTCCAGGTGGCCCCTTTCCTCTGCCCTGCCCTGGGAGGGGTGCCCTTTCTCTCTGAGTACCTTTGCTCAACCTTCCTTAGCTAACAGTTTGAAAAACCTCAAATCAACCATGGCCCCTGCACTGTAAGGTCACAAGACTCTGACATTTGGGGAATGAATGTGGGACTGGCACAGAGGATCGTTTACGAGGCCAGCTCCTGCCAGGTATGACCCCAAAGTAACAGATTTGCTCTGTAACAGGGAACACTGAATTTTTACGAAGGCTAGCCTAAGAATAAGCAGAGGGGCTGAGCTCGAGGAGGCAGTTGTCTTTACCAAAGCAAACTGTGGGAGCCAGATGGAGTATACAGACCACTGTCCTAATCACACTTGCTTCGGCTGTCTGTGACTCTGGCTGCACAGCACAAGATGGGCCTAGGCAGGTCCCGGAGCCAGTTGCCCAATGTCCATTCCCACCTCTCTCCCCCAAAATATGGTGTATCGGGGAGCATGGGAATTTGGGCTTGCATACCTGTGGCCAGACTGTCAGTTTGGTAGCATATGTCAAGGAAATTAAAGAGGATCTACAATTTTCTGGGAAAATAGTATGAATGGAGAAAAATTGGGAAGACCTGTACCAAGATGCTAACAGTTATCTTTCTGGATGGCATCATTATATGTGTTGTTAATTTCTGTGTGCTTTTCAGTGCACATGTCATTAGTAAGACAATGATTATATTTAAAAATCTGAATTTGAATGCCAATTTGGTCGCATCTCAGTTGTGCTATCTTTGGCCAGCTGCATCTCCTCTCGGAGTTCCAATTTCTGCACCTGTAAGGACTGGGGTAATAAAAGTCATCTCACAGTATTATTTCAAGAAAGCAAATGACACTGTGTATGTCCACCGAAGCAAAACCTGGCACACATTTAGAGCAACTCCAGCATGACAGGATGACAGGCATTTAGAGCAACTGATGGGGGCCTGAATTCAAATCCCAACTCTGATCCTATCTGCTGTGTGACTTGGGGAAGGCTGCTTGGCCACTTTGTGACGCTTGTCTGCAAAAATGAAGTTGTGATAAGGAATAAGGGGATTAATACATACAGAGTTTCTGCAGTAGTGCCTGTACATAGTGAGTGCTCTATAAACGCTATCTGCTAGTTACTGCTGTTATTGTCTTATTTTTGATGTGTGTTCTTTTGCTTTCTTTCCCAAGCCATGGGATTCAAAGGCCTTGATGACCCAAGGACTGTCTTTCTTGGCCAGTGCTGTCTTCTTGTTCCAGAGCTGAGGGAGACAGTGACAGCCCTCTGGTAGCTTCAGTCAGGGGACTAGGGAATACTGTGAAGATGGGGTTCAGCATACAGGTAGATCAGAGGTCAGATGGTTGAAGTTAAGGTGCAGTCAGATGTCAAGGTCAAGATTTAGTGGAAGTAAGGGGCACATCTCTGTCTGGGACCACGGCCCAGGCTCGTTCTTGCTTTCTGTTGGAGCTGGGCAGGGCACAAGGCTTGCCCCGGCTGCTAGCTGGGTGGAGAAAATGGCCAATCCCAGAGTCCTTCGCTCACTCACCTCTTGGGTGAAGCCATCCTTGGGCCTGTTTCACCCTCACCAGAGGCCTTTCCTCCCAAGCAATGTGACCTTGGGGAGCCCCCAGGAGCTGCCCTCCTAGGTGGGCCAGACAGCTAGCAGCAATGAAGCCAGGCGCCCCTTCCTAAGGGCAGTGACAGGTTGGAGGAGGGCCCAGTACTCCCCAGAGCCGAGTTGGGTTTCTGTGCTGGGCCTTGCGGGTGAAGCACAGGTACAGAGCTGTGTGCACAGATGGCCCTACATGAGCTAATAATTTGCCAGAATAAATAATTATTATTAATCTCTCTGGTGTTTTCTTTCTTCCCCTTCCTCCCCCTTTTGCTTCTGCTCCCAAGCTAACTGGGAAATCAGGGGCTGCCTCTTAGTTATCTTGATGCCCCAGTAACTTGTGTAGAACCTAGCACACAGAAGGCACACTTTCACAATGAAACTAGATGCACTGTTGCCCCTCCATAAGAGTTCAAACAAGACCTGCGTAGAGTAGAGCAACCCAGCCTGTCAGCCAACACAGCAGATGCACAGCAGGTGCTTTTCTAGCACAAGGCCCCGCACATAGGAGGGCCTTTCTCAGTATAGGACCAGGCACACAGCAGACATTCATTCAGCGTGGTGTTTGGCACATAGGCTTCAGCTGATCCAAAGTTCACCATGGAGGAGTCAAACTTCAGAAAAAACTTGTTTGCCAGGTGGAATTTTCATCCCCCCTCTGCTAAAATCAAGAAATAGTCACTGAATCCCTAGCCTGTACCGGCTTCAGCACCAAATTCTGTGGGGTGGGGGAGCAGAGGAAGATACAGACCTTCTCTTATTTAGCAGTCTCGAGGTCAGCCCTTTACAGATAAGGCACAAGGCTGACGGGGCAGGTATGTGAGGGAGGCTGGTGCAGGAGGGACCCCAGAAATAGACCCAATTTCCCACTCGCCAGAGTGCACAGGCAGGTGACAGAGAGCAAAGGGAATAGCTGGCAGGAAGGTGGGGGCCAGACTGCAAAGGGCCTTGAATGCTGCAAATGAGGACATGATGCTGTAGGCTGTGGCCAGACTCTGGGGGACCTGGGACAGAGGAGGGACAGGATGAGGGGCACAGGAAGAGGGAGCAGCAGATTGCAGGCAGCAGCAGAACTGGAGGCTGAGGACAGTGGAGGGGGAGTGACAGTGGTCCAGGAGGAAGATGATGGGGCTGGGATGCAGAATAGATAGGGACGGGGGAGGAGTCTGTTTGAAGGCAGAATTGTCCAGCTTGAGGTTGAAGAAGGAGGACGAAGTCAAAGGCATTTGAGGGTGAATTGAGCACCGAGATCAGCAAGGGAAGCGCCAGGCCCTGGAGCGGTTGGGGAGCAGATGGTCCCTCCCTTCTGAAACTCCTTTCCCCCCTCCCACTCCTTCTACTCCCATTGAGCCTCCTTTCTCCCTCCCCACTGTCCCCTGTCTGTGTTCCCCTGCAGTGCCTCCCCCTGCACTCTCAGAAGTGCCGCAGCCCAAAGCCCAAGGACCCAGTCTGCTTCTCTTCTTCATCACTTACATACCTCTTTTCTTCTCTCGTTTCTAACCCTCTCTGTGCTCTTGCAAAGAATACTACAATGTAAACTGCCAAAGTCTCAAGGTCTCCACGCCAAGCAAGGGATCTGTTATTGCACTTGGTGGTATTGTTACTTATTAGCCAAAGGTGATGCTGTCCACCCAGATAGACGCTGTAGACACCAGAGATATCTTCAGTGAGGTATGTGTGTGTTTCAGGTCAAGCTGGTCTACCCAAGTCACTCCTGATGATGTGCATGGGTAGGAAGTGTCCAGAAGTCCCATTCTCCTGTGACTGCTAAGACACTTTTTATAGCCACCACAGGACCAGGCCCATGGGCTTCCTGCAGAAGGCCTACTGGTGGAGACTCTGCCACCTCCTGCAGCCTCACATCCTTGGTAGCACCAAGGCTAAGACCCCTTATGCACTGCACCTGTGTCGCCGCAGACCAGGGCAGACGTCTCATCTGTTCTCTGGGGGCTTTAATGTCAAAGCTTGCTTGGGAGTCGTGGGTGCAGCTCTTTCTCCTGTTCCTGGCTGGGGCCACAGATTCCTCAGGGGAACTGCCCAGCCCCCATTCTTGTGGCACTTCCTCTGGCTGTCTCTCGTGGCTCTGTGTCTCCCTCGCTTCTGTCAGGCATTCTCACATATGCCCCTCAACTCTTCACCTTGGGAAGAGACCCTGCCTCTGCCACTGGACAGAGACTTCCTAGGGCCCAGGAGTTTATCACTCTGCGGAAACCATGGTGCCCCAGAAGTTGGGATACCGCAAGGCTTTGCCCATACTTGGGGATGCATGGGAATGAGAGACATCCAGCATGGGAGAGCGGGAAGAGGAAGCCACTGCTCATCAGCTCTGTGACCTTGGACAAGTCACCTAATCTCTCTGAACTTCTGTTCCTGAACTTTAAAGTAAGACTAATTCCATCTTTTCAGGGACAGTGTGCTGAAGAAAGGAGATTATAACCACGAAAAGTGTCTTAGAAGTTGCTGCATGCTGGCGAATACGAGTTCCCTGTTGATGCCTGAGTCCGGAGCCTTGGTTGTGCTTCTGACTGGATGGACAATTTTGAGCCATCTGTATTCTCTCTCGAATCTCCAGTGTCCTCCTGTCTGTCACATGAAGGATCAGTCTAAATGATGTCGCAAGTCGCTGCCAGTTCTGAACGTCTGTGATTGACACTTGGACTTTTCCATTCCCTGGCAAGAACTCAGAGGTCTGAGAACCCACCCTGCCTGGGCAGAAGGCCCAGGCTGGGTCCTCAAGGCTGGCCCAGGGCCCCCTCCACAGCCCAGTCCCATGTCCCTCCTGGCCATCCTCTTTCTATCCTTGGCCCCTGCTACCCTAACCTGGCGCTTTGTCCATAAAACTAATTGCTGTGACTCCACTGTTTATTTGGAGACAATACAAGTCGATTGAAACTGCCACATCAGGAAAAATATGTTCCACTTAGATCTTTAAATGAGCTCAGCACTGGCCTTTATAAGCCTGCTTGAGAGAGGCGTCCACCCTCATGCTCCACTGATCACTGGCCACTGTGGGCCATTTGCTTAATGAACAAATGTGGCCGGCAGCCAGGGGGTGGGGCCAGCTGGCCACACCTGCTGCCCACTGGCCGGAGTGGCTAGGGGAACCTCAGCACTCCTCACCTCCCTGCCCCTAGTCCTCGCTCAGCAGCTGGCCCCTCTGGTCGGAGAGGGCGCTAGGGTAGCTCAGTGGCTGCCAATGGCCATGATGTAACCATGGCCATGACCACACTGTCCTGGGTGCTTCCTGTGTCCTCCGCCAGGCCTCAACTGAGCATTCTGCAGGCATTGCCAAGCTGAAAATAAGAGCTACCATGAGCGGCAGAGGCTGCAGCACTCCCATTTTACAGGCAGGAAAGCTGAGGTAGTCCCACATCTCAGAGTCTGAAGTCTACCCTGCCAATCACAATGCTCAGTGTCCCTGTGAGGTCACAGAGAAGGGGCTTAGTGGAGGGCACAGTAGAAGAGGGCACTTCCCACAGAGGTAGGGGGTCATAGGAGCCCTTACCCCCTATCTCTGGGGACCCCATTCCTCTTCCATTTGGGCCTGATCCTGCTGCAGTTCTGGGAGCAAGTTCCCTTCTTTCCCCTCCCCTTGCAATCTCAATTTCCTGCTCTCCCTGCATGTCAATACTAGGGGATAGCAGGAATCAGTGGGAGGTCTGCAACCTTTCCAGCCTGCAGAGTCTCCTCGAGAGGGTGCTTCTTTGCCTTCTTGAAGGTTTTTCTCGAGGGAACTACAACCTCCCAACACCGACTGCTGTATGTCTTCCAGCTGTTCTGTTTACAAGCAGAGGGAGCCCTGGGGAAACTGCTGTGCCCCTCCCCTCCACCTGTTCTTTATTGCCTCTCCCCCTCTCCTGTGCAGGGGGATTTATTAAACCAGCTGCAGTCCTTTGAGGAGTCCCCATCCCAGGTCAAAGCCCCTTGGCCTGGTTCTCCACATCTTGTGTGAGATGCTGGGCCTTGTTAAACAGGGCCCTCACCTTCTCTTCCCTTTGGCAGTAGTCTGAGACCAGGCTGAGGTCTGTGTCTGAAAGACAAGCCTTCACCTGCAGCTTGGAACTAAGCAGGCAGCTGCAAGACCAGAAAAAGCAGGCAAAGTCAATGCTGGATGGGACCGGCTCCTGGTTGGGCAGCACAGGGCAGGGGTGGGCATCCCTGCTTCCTGGCTCCTCGCTAGACCAGAAGAGCCTGAGGGCATGGCGCATCCCAGAGCCCCCGTGACAATTGTACTCACAGGACTTGGTAAGAGTAGGCAATGAATGAATGGATGAATGAATGCAAGATAGCAGACCATCATTAGTTCAGCTACTATTCTTCCATTTTTGTTTTATTCAGTAGCTCAATCACTGTCTACTCTTGCCAGGAAATTTCTGGTCCAGATTCTTAATGCATAGTTCTCTTCAGGGCCAGGACTAGGAAGAGACTTATAAGGTGCCTCAGGCACAAAACCTAAGGAGTCACTCATTCTCAGGGCATACCGGGGCCAGGTTAGCTCAGCTCCTAGCAACAGCCTTACTGGCATGGACTGTAATTTCCATCATGTGGATGAGGAGTCAGAGGGAGGCTACCTTACATGCCCTGGCCACCTGGCCGCTAGGTATTTGTTCTGTTCTTGATGCCGTGTGACTCCAGTGCCTTCCTTCTTCCCAGCGGTCTCCAGTTTCCCTGTCTTGCCTGACCTCTGTCATAGCCACTTGCAGCTTCCTGTGTTTATGTCCCTCCATTCCACCCCTGGCACCCTGGGTACAGATTTCAGGGTGTCTGGGACATAGGTCCATCTCCTCTATTTGAGATCAATTTCTTTTTCTTTTTTTTTTTTTTTTTTTTTGCTGTACTGGGGATCGAACTCAGGACCCTGCGCTTGCTAGGCAAGCGCTTATTCCACTGAGCTATATCCCCAGCCCCCCATCTCCTCTATTTGAAAGAGCATGACCTTGGGCAAATTATTTTAACTCCCTGTGCCCCCAAGGTCCACCATAATGGTCCCTCTGTTGTGGGCTGATGCGAGGATTCTGGTGAAGGGACAGGTAATGGGCAGAGCTGCCTCCCAGTCATTGTTGGCTCTTATTTTTAATAGCCTGTAGCCCATTATCACCTGGAGGTGAGGGTCTCCAGCAATGAACTCCCAAGCCCCAGGGTTCAGGCCCTGCCTCCCTCCCAATCAATAGTCCCTCTCTCCACAGGATCAGCAGCGCCCAGGCATCACCTCACTGTCTTGGGCTGAGCGGAGCACAGGAGCCAGGAGGAGGTGGCCCCACACATTGTCCCACCCAACTCCAGCTGCAGGCAAGGGAGCAGCCTCCCGGCTTCTTCCACTTGAGCTCTCCTGGAATGCACAGGAGATTTGGAGAGAAAGAGAATTCACACTTCACTGAAAATGTGTTTCAAACAATTAGCAGGTCTTCACCACAGGAGCCTTTGAAGTCGATGCCCAGACCCATCCTTGTGAAGGATTTCCCCAGAACTGACAGGCTGGCAGACACTGCCCAGCCCAGCCCTTACCTGAGCGTCAGGGGCTCCTGGCTCTGAGCTGGGCTGGGCTGGCCCCACAGGGCTCATATGAGTTCCCCCAGGCAGCAGCAGTGTCCTGTCTCCCACAGAGTGAACCTGTGCTGCATGCCACAGTAGCTAGTGCAGAGCTGGCCTCCAGGGGGACCTGTGCCAAGTCTGACATTTCCTGTTCTCCAAACCTCCCACCCAGACCAGGGGCCAGAGCTTTTGACTGTGAACTTGGAACTCTCGCATCCTCAAACAGTGGCTGGCTCTGTGTATTATTATCTGTGGAAAAATGGATGGATTTCTCTAGTGAGGGCTGTGACCTGGAGTTAGCCTCCCTTTCTCCATCTGTAAACTGGGAACAAGTGGGGCAGAGTGGACTAGCTGTGGAATGAAGGTTCGATCCTAATTCTGCTTTCCTTTGAGTGGAATGACCTAGAGTGAGTCACTTGATGCTTCTATTTCTCCATCTATGAAATGGCTAAGCAAGTATTTTGAACAGTGGTTCTGACAGTTAACCAAGGTGATGCCTAAAAAATGCTAGGCTCAGTAAGTACTCATGATTCACTGAGTACAACTATCCATCACGCTGTGCTTTCTGTGACCTCACAGAGAGCCAGAGCCACTGGCCATGATAGAAAGGGCCCAGTTCTACAGCATATAGAGTGCCCCACATCCTGGACAGGAAGAGAGGGCAGAGAGAACCGGCTAGGATGGGGCTGAAAACAACTGTCCCCACCCTCCTGCCCCAGGAAGCCCCTGCGCCAGCTTAGGCCTCTAGACTCCTGTTTGATTCCTTTCCCTGACATTCCATCCATCATCATAATTGCTTCTCCCAAAAAATGAATTTGTAGTTGATTTCTTCAAAAGAGGGAATCAGCCAACAGATAAAAGGTTGTTTTATTTAATTTGCGTGAAGAGGCTGCCTGCTGCCGCCCAGCTGTGCCTGCAGGGCTGCTGGGAATGCACGTGCATGTGGATCCAGTGCTGCATAGGTAGGTGCAGACTGATCTCTGGCTTCGGGTCATCTCCCAGGTTGCCTGTATCCTTGTCCCATCACAGGATCCTCAGGTCTGTAATGACCATTTTGTCAGGAAAGATACTTCTAGGGCAGGTCAGGGCTTCCAGCTTAGGAGACTGAGGCTCAAGAAGCCAGACACTCACAGAGACAGAAATTCAGTAGCTTGGGGATTTATCTGGCCAGGGACTTGGTGAGTTTTCTAGGGAGGATCCATGGATATTTTAACTGTGTGTGCTTTAGGGTCAGACTGGGAGCCATGGGCTTCTCTCTGAAATGTACTCACCCAGGGTCTGTCCTATTCATCCCCAACTGAAGAGCTCCCTTGTGCCAAAGTGTGGCTGCTGCTCACCAGCGGCTTCTAAGGCCATGAGTGGGAGATATGTCTTGCAGAGAAATCCTTGGCAGGAATTAACAGAGAGGGCAGATCCACAGCTGGGGGCAGAAATGAGTTTAGGCCCTCTGAAAGACCCTTCCCCTCTGGGAGGCCCCTTACATGCTGGGCAGTTCTGAGGAGGCAAGTCCCCAGTTTTCTAGTGGTGTGCAACATCTGGAGGTGATTCCAAATATTTTATTCTGGCTCTTAGATGCTCCAGCGATCCAGAGACTTGGGTACCCCATGAATAGGGGCACCATATAATTTACCTTTCAAACACAGTCACTTTGTAAGTGAATATGCATTCTGTTAATAATTATTCTGAGACTGCAGGTATAAACCACAATGGCTCCTAGCAAACCAGGACCTATTTTTACCCCAGTTGCCTACCAGATGTAACAGAGGCACAAGCAGATAGAGCACCTTCACAGGAACTGGCCCAAAGAGCGCAGGACTTTTCTGGCTAGAGCCACAGGGCGTGCCCAGGGCCACCAAGACCAAATGATGGAGGTGAGAGAGCAGCTGGGGAGCAGCCATTCACAGCTGCCTTTTGTCCCCTGGGGCTGCTGCTGAGGCAAATCACCTCTCTGGGCCTCTGCTTCCTTTCCATGAGATGCTGAATGTGAAAGTATCTTCTGTATTTATTATATTCTGTAATTGCCTTGCTCTTTTATTTGTTTACTTGCTTATTGCTTGTGTCCTTGCCTGTCATTTAAGTCACTAGGAACAGAGGCCTTGTCTGTCTTATTCATGTCTGTGTATCCAGCTTCAGAAACAGTGCCTGGAATGAATAGACATCTCATAAATGGGATGTGGATCTGAGGGGTCACCAAGGGACCTTGTCTGCAGATATTTTTCAGGTATCATGGGGATGATGGCTGTGTCAGAAGGGTCAGGGGACAATTTCAATGGGGGCTCAGGGTACCTGCCTATGCTGAGTTTCTTTGTCCATCTCTGTGGTTCACATGTGACTCTTCTACCTACATTCTGTAAAAAGCAGTGGCATTCAGACCTGGGGAAGCAGTCACTCAGGTAGGCTTGGGGGTGAGCTAGAAGAGAGGCTTCTCAGACTTAAAATTTTATAAAGAGGACTGAGGATGTGGCCCTGTGGGAGACTGCTTGCCGGGCATGTGTAAGGCCTTGGATTCAGCCCCAGCATTTCCAAAAACATACAAGCAACTGAAAAAAAAAATGATAATAGTATCACTGGCAATGATCAAATGCTTTTTATAATTTTCTAGCAGCAAACTCAAAAAGCATTATGGATAGCAACTGTAGCTCACTATGGTGGGCTTGTAGGAATCATTTCTGCTTATTTGAAGGGCTGGTGACAGCGTTCTGCCCTTGGCATCTTCCAAATCATCTCACCTATAAGTACCCTACTCCCTCTTCTCCATATTCCTCTGGTCCCTTCTCATCTCGGTGGGGATGGCATGGGGATGGCATCCCTGGGGACAGGGCCTCTCCAGAACCAAGGACTAAAGCACCAGTGCCCTCCCTGTTCTCCCTCCCTCCCCGTGTCCTCCTCACCCCCTTCCTCCTTCTGTCCCACTCCTACCCCACCCCCATCTTCCTCTGGCTCGTGGGTCCTGTTTTTCCCTGTAAGTCATCTTTATTCCCTCAAGGTGGCTTCTCCAGGAGGCCAGAGTCTTAGCTTGTGGGAGCCCCCGACCTTATTTGTTGTAGTTTTATGTCAAGAAAGAGTATGTCTTCTCTCTCTCAGCTCATGTTAGAAAACCCAGAAAAGGACTCAGTCGCTGACTTGGCCCCAGGGCTGGCCTCAGGGAGTTGGGCTTACTAAGAGGACAGCAGCTCCCATTCAGAAAATAGCCTGGATGCAAAGGCGAGAATCTAAGAAAGGTGGGACCTGGGGGTGACATAGTGCCGCTGTAGCACAGTGTGAGCTGGGGAAAGCCCTTCCAGTCTGTGGGTGATGCAGGGGGCAGGTCACCTCCTGGCCTTTCTGCAGGCTAGAGGTGGACCTGGAAAGTGAGTCCAGGTTGAGAATGCATTTCTCCAATGAACAGTACCATGGAATATTGACTACTACTGCTGACTCCTTCCAGTGTCAAGGTTTTACTCTTTAATCATTGCAGACCCCTGCAACATGATCGGTGATCCAGCTCTAGTTTTCAAGGGCACTGGATTTAGTAGAAAACACCTTTATGCTCTTTATGGGAAAAGAAATTAGGTCTATACCCCATTGCATGGCTCAGAATGGTTCCCATCTCCCCACCCTGTCTTTCTGCCTGGTCTCATTACAGCCAACCTGTGTGGGTGTAGAGGGCAGCACATTCATTTTGTACTTGAGAGAGGCCACCTATGGCTTCCTGCCTTAGCCTCTAGATCCAGCCTTATCCTCCATCTCTGTCCACTTTTTCTTGAAGATTGTGCTGAAATTGTGTGTGTGTTTCTCTCCTGCCAGTCCATGTGCTCCAAAGGGCATGGACTAGATCTTGTTTGTGGCTTTGTCTTTAACACATGACCCAGGGCTGGGCACCAAATATATGCTTAAGGGAACACTTCTTGAAGAATGTATCAGTGCTCAGCATGCAGGTTGCTGATGAGGTTAGCATCACCAAGGAGTCCCACAGAGACCACTCAGTGCAGCCTGGCCAGCATTTATCTAAAGATCCTCCAGACTGGCTACTGAAGGACATTTTCCTCCAAGAGCTGGAGCTCCTTTGGTACAAGGGAGCTCTTCAGTTGGGGATGGCAACATTTTCCTCCAGTTAATGGATCAATAGTCCCTATGTTCTTATAAATTGGTATGACGCTTGATTATTCATGATAACCCTGACGTGATCACAACTGGAACTGCCGTTTTCTCAAGAGCTAGTCTTTTTTTCTCTTTTGAGTCTGACTTGTTTGTTCAACTGGATTATCAAATCCACAAGGGCAAGAACACAGTCTCAGTCATCTCTGCTCTGTACCTCTACCCCGTCTCCTGCCATGATACAGCAATGTGAGCACAAGATTTGTCACTGGGGTCAGTTTTTACTATCAACATTTCTATTCCACTGAATCAAAATAAATTCAAACTGGAAGTCTGTGACTTTGAACTGGCCACCCTGTGATGAGAAATTGTTCACAATCTCTGTAATACCCACATCTTGCACCATCAAATTCTGGGACCTCAGAACTGCAAGCTTCCATTGCCCCTGCACGTGATCCCTAAGCTGCACTCTGTGCTCCAAGGCTGGGGCTTCACTTTATTTCAGGGACCGTTAGTTCATCTTTTCACTTACTCCCCCTAAGAGTTGTCCATCTTGATTCACAGCCCTGTCCCTCTGACTTTATCACCTGCCCCAGTTTGAAGAGCCTTGTATTCTGAATCTTCAGCTAAATCAGCACGAAAAGTGATAAAGAGGGTAGGATTGCAAACACAGCCCATCACTCCCCCAACCTCACTGCCAGTCAGCTGGTATGGTCACACGCTGAGCGGTACACCCCCACCAGTTCTCATATCCAGCTCTTGGTAGTTCATCTTTTCTGGAAGACCACCATAGAAACTTTGGCAAATGCTCCACTCAGATCCAGATCTGCTGACTTTACAGAATTTCCTTCATCTTCCCGTCCCAGTGTCCTATCAGAAAAGGAACTGAGATGAGAGGCAGATGTTCTGTTTGTTCTCTCACTCACTCAACAGATACGTATTGGGCCCTGACCAGGTGCAAGGTGAACTCCCCAGAGAACAAAGTGCGCATGGTCTGTATCTTCATGGAATTTACATTCCAGTAAAGGAGAAGAAAATAAACTAGAAATATACGTATTTTCAGTAGTGATAACCACTACAGAGTGGAGCTGGGGCATGGGATAAGGGGGCAGTGGGCAGGATTGTTTGTTCCAGGGAGGTTAGGACAGCATTCCACGGTGCAGGTGACCTTTCAGCAAAGCCCTAGTGCATGTGCACCCAGACCTTTATAACCTTTTAAGACTTGGACCTGAAAGTTTTCTTTGGTTGTCCTCAAACACTTTGGAATTCACTGACTCCACAGTTGAAAACCGGTCCACCCTCCTGTCTTCCAGCCCTTTCTAGTGACACCTGTCTCCTGGAACCCACAGATGAGCTCCCAATGATAGCTCTGTGAGCCCCGCATTGGGGTTTATCAAGACAAGGGGCTTGTTCTAGCCAAGACCAGCAACACATGTTCTTATGTTTCCTTCACCAGTCTCAGGCCTCAGCTCCCTCCAGTCAAGGCTTGCTTTAGTCTCTTTAAGTCTGAGGATGATTCTCTTTGACAAAGAAGAGTTGAGAAGTTCCTCTTTGCATTATTTATCCCGCCTTGTGGCCAAAATAGCCCCATTCCCCATCTCTGGAATCTGTTTGTAGTTTTCTTTTTTTTTTTTTTTTCTCCCTGAGACTCAAGTTTCCAAGAAAGCACATTTAGGAAGGGAAAACAAGAAAAGTGCCTGGCAACAGCATTTTCTTTTTAAGTTTTCAGAAAGCAATCTGAGGGAGTCGGGGTGCAAGTCTTCAAGCACACCATCAATTTGCGGTTAATTGGTTTAGAATTCATTAACCACATTTTGCTGCCTGCCTCTGCCTGTCTTTGGAATGGTGCTTGAGTTTTCCGATTCTTTGAGTTGCCAAACTAATAATTCACCTACTTTATTTCCTGACTCGCAGTTAGTTTGTTTTAGTCTAAATAATGCATATTCAGCTTCATTAGCATATATTTGGATCATTTCCGACTTGAATGTATTCAATCCCATCAATTTACCATTAGTGAGATCATTCAGGAGGGAAGTTTCCATATCTTTAATGCTTGTGTCAGTCATTCTCATCCTTTCTGGGTGTGGGGGATGGGCAGGGGAGAAGAGACAGGCAGAAGGGGAGGGAGATCCTTTTCCCCCAGACAAAGAGCTATCATGGGAACTCCAATACCCCAGCGCCCGAAGACCCCTTGCTGAAAGGGACAAAGGAAGTCCAAGTGCAGTTGGGAATCCGGATGCTCATGTTCATATCAGGAGATTAAGCAGGCCAGTGAATGTGTGTGGGAGTAGAGGCCAGGATTGCCGCATCACTCCAAGTAGGACAGGGAAGTTCAAACCTGGAAGGAAAGGGGCCAGGTGTGAAGGAGAAGGCACCGGGTTGGGAAGTGAGGAGAGAAGGCAGGAGCACAGAGAAGAAACTGCAGCTGCCTTTGGGTTTAGGACTTTGGGGAAGGAGGGATGTTGAAGAGCTATTGAGCACCTTTTTGCTGGGTGTTGTGTGCAGAGCCCCCTGCTTGTCCCCGTAGTGAAAGTCTTTTCTGCCCCAGCTGCCCACCCACAGAGACAGAAACAGAGAGCAGAAGAGTGACCCTGGTGACTTGACTTTGCCGCTCAGGTCCTACCTGCTGAGGCACCAGCTCAGGGGTCTCTGACTGTACAGATGAACAAGTGCTCGTCCCACGAGTGTCGTAAGAAGAGGTGGTGGCGGTGAAAAGCTCAAGGGAAGGTTCACCCTAACTCTGGGTGAAGCCGCAGCGTGAGTGGATGGCAGTGAGGTCCCCCGGAGTCACCTGATCCAGATAGGCAAGGAAACGAGGAAGCACGCGACCTCCACCTGACTTTCTGTCCTACAGCTCAGCAGCTAGACCTTGCCATTGCCCCGACCTTGGAAGTAACACTGGGAAAAAGTGTGTAAGGCACACAGATGGCTTCTGCTGCCTCCAACCAGCCAAAGCAGTTAGAGCTACGGCACCTTTGTCTGTGATACAACCACTTGGTTATCTGTGAGTGGATTCACTTGTGTACAGATAAAGCATGGGGGACAAATAGAAATAAGGAAAATAACAAGGAGGGCAGGTATGGGGATCAAACCGAATCCCCATCAGTGATAACTTCTTTATTTCAGTGCAAACTATTCGGAGTCACACAGGCACTATTTGGTCAATACTATACCTCTGGCAATGTGGACACTCCCTTCCCCCTTGGCAATCAGGTTAAGCAGCAAAATAGGATGAGCATATTGGTGGAAATACCACCCCAGGACTCTGCCGTCACATCCTGAGATGTGACACCTAGAGCCAGGTGCAGTCACCTGTCAGCTGGCAGAAGGCAGGAGAGTGGTGCAGAGCAGCTCTGAAGCCACTGGCTTAAGTCACTCTGGCCCTCCTGGACTGCCAGGCTACTTAGAAAGTGGCGTTCTGCTTGCCCAGTGACAAACTGTGTTAGCGTAGGCTTTGTTCTTCATTCACGATGAAAGCTAGCTCAGATAGAAACAGACAACGTAACAGACTGCAGAATGAATGGGAAATGTGTCTCTACATACTGGATGCAATTGTAACAGAATCGGTTTCATTAAATCCGTCCTTTGACATGTTTGGTTATTATTGTCAGCAGCAATTTGGGGATCTTTGTGATCTCTTTCCCCCACTCTTATCCTAGCACATGCAGTTGAAGTAGACTTGTGAGCCAGACCCTGGAGTAGAAATGCAACAGTGGGGAAACAGACATAGTACCTGGCCTCAGGATGCTTCCAGGCAAGAGCTGCCCATAGACCATTGAGTGCCACAGTGACCAAATGTAATCACTTTCTACCCTCTTCAAGCATGTGCAGTGTGAAAGGAGAAGACAAGAGTTCATTTAGCATATGCAGCAGACAGATGTCGTGTGACAGTCTGGAAAACACGGTGAGCCTTCTGTGTGTATGGAAGGTGCTCCACTGGTTGTAAAGTGGTCCTCTTGGTTGCTGAGATAGTGATGCCTCCAAGATCTCTCAGTTCTGACTCCAGACAGGAAATAGAACTCTGACTGCCGCCCTTCATGGCAGTAAACAAAGAAAGGCAAGGAGGGCCTCAACTGGTCTAGTTTCTTCTACACCTCCTTTCTAGAAGGACAAGAGGATCAGGACACATTCAAGTCCCCAGAGGCCAGAGAAGACTGTGGCTGTCACTTTCTTGGGAGGGGCATCGGTCAAGTTTCTAGAAATTGGGCACTAACCAAAATGCAGGATGGGCCTGGAAGTTCTATAGCCAATAAAAATGAAATGAGCATTGGAGTAAATCATGTAGAAATGAAAGTCAGTCGAATTGGAGTTAAGGTCAATCAGCAGACATTGTTAGCACTATAGTGCCCTGCCCTAGAGAACAAATGAAGAGCTGAGAGGCCAGCAGATGTGTAGGATGTTGACCTTCCTGGAGCCCCACACAGACAATGAGTCAGCCCAGGGAGGGAAAGACTGATAAATCCAAGCATTAAGGTCAAAGAAGGGTCCTGTCTCAAAGGACTGGACACGATGCAGAGGGAGGAGGAAGAAGGCAGAGGGAGGACTGGTCAGGGTTAATGTAGAGCAGTCTTGCAACCGAACAAAACAAGACAAAGACGAGATAGACAGTCCACTCCTGAGAAATTGGACTGACAAGAATGGGGTCAGAAAGTCAGCCCCGGTCAGCCACATGGAGAACAGACAGGGCTCCTTGCCAGATGCTAAAGCCCCAGCATCTGAGATCCAGACAGAAGGGGCTGCATATACATTCTGTGAGAGGGGGCTGAAGGACCTCTCCTCTGGTCTAGTGCCAAGTTGGGAAGATGGACTCTCCTCCAGATGTCTCAACTCTCAAGCAATATGGCAAAGCCAAATGTTCCTCTACCAAGGCAAGGACAATCATTTATTGAGTGCCACCATTGTGCTGGGCACTGAGGACAAGATGAGGAATAAACAGGTCATCGTAAGGCTGGTGGGTAGCTTAGAGGCAGAGCCTTTGCCTAGCATGCACAAGGTGCTGAGTTCAATCCCTAGCATTGTAAATCAAATCAAAAAGCAATCATTTCCCACCTCTTGTTGGAACTTGTAGTTTGTAAGAAAGATGGACAATAAACATGGAAAAAAATGCATATGTGCAATAACAAAATATGTTAAGTACAGGGAAGGAAGCAAAAAGGATTCACGACCCTGGAGCTGACCTGAAGCTCTGGCAGCAGAAAGGAGGGCTGATTCTCTTTCTAATCATCTTGCTCCTTCCTGAGTTTCCCTGTGTATCTTTCTGTCATTAAGAGTCATCTCAGATCCACTATTATAATTTGGCAAATTTACTTTATAAAGAAAGAACATGATGGTCCTTGTGATAAATACTTGCAATCCCAAAAGTCTGAGTGAAAGGGAGACCCTGCTAACACACTGGCTCCATCAGCCACCTTGGGCAGAATTTCTGGGAATGGTCTGTGCTCATCCAAGTGCTGCCTGAGATACAGGGTCAGTGGGCCTCTCAGGGGTGCACACTGAGCTGTCTCTGCCACCTGAGGAGCTGGTTCTGCTGCCATGTGGTTGGCTGAGTTCACACAGGGAGATAAGAGGAAACACGATGACTACAATAGTTGAAAATAGAAGTTTGTGTGTACCTGCAGCTCTGAAGAGGGTCCACGCATCTATCACCAAATTTCAAAAGCTTGAACCAGAAGACCTGGATAACAAGTCTCTAAGAAGGCCCACAGTGGTCCTTGTCTCCTGGTCTCATACGCTTCTTCTGTTTTCTTCTCCCGCACTGTGTCAGAGTTTTCCTGTGTGATCAATAAAATCTGCTGAGACTCATATAATGCCACTCTTCATGGGGTGTCATGAGGAACTGACAGCTTTCTTTACCTTGCTCTCTTTGATCACTCATTCACCAGAAGTCCTGTCAGAAGAGCATGTAAGCAACTCTAGGCAAGTCTATGTGGTAAAGAACTGAGACTTCCTGCCGGCAGCCAGCACCTGTGCGCCAGCCATCAGAACCTACCATTTTGGAAGTGGGTCCTCCAGCCCTATCCACATTCTCCAATATGTAGGACCTAAGCTGACTTCCTGACTACAAGTCATGCAATACCCTGAGCCACAATCATCCAACTAAGTTGCATCCAAATTAATGACTTATATAAAGAAACCGTGTGAGATATTTATTGTTTCCTTTAAGTCACCAAGTTTTGGGATAATTTGTTACATGGCAGTAGATAGCTAATGCATAATCCCTTAAATTCCCAAAGAGGTGACTCACAGATGCTACCTAAATTTTACTTATTGGGTCACTGGTAACAGGAAATGTTCATGAAACAAAAGAATTTAAGAATCCCTGGAAGAAAAAAAAGTGTTTGTGTTTTACCTGGATCTCCCAAACCTACATGACCGTGGGTATTCCTTCTTGCCAAACATTTCTGGGAACTCATGTCCAATGGGATGTAGTTTGGGAACCAATATTTAAGGGTAAATGGAACCTTTGTTTTTTTTACCAAGGTGTTATGGTCTTTCATGCTTGGTACTCCCAGGATCTGCTTATATTTTTCATTCACCCATCATTTCATCCATGCATTCATTTAGTAATATTTACAGATATCTGTCTGATGCAGCCATGCGGACATCTGGGATACAAAAATGAATCATAGTGTCCTTGTCCTCAAAAGCTTATTACCATCCAGTGCATTTGACAGAATGGTTACAGTGTGGACTTGGGTGTCATAATACCTGAGTCTGAACCTCAGCCTCAATCCCTTGTAAGATGTGTGACCTAGCTCAAGTTTCTTCTCCTCTCTGACTCTGGTTTTTTAATGTGTAAATTGAAACCAATAATGATTATACGTATGCCATAGGGAAGGTCTTAGAGTTAAATAAAACAACACACTTGTATGTACAACACTGATTAAGTGCCTACCATATAGTAAGTTTCTATCATACAACTTTCCATCACTGTGACAAAATGCACAAGATAATCAACTTACAGAGAGGAGAGGTTTGCTTTGGCCCACAGTTTTGGAGGTGAGGCAGCATAGCATATCATGGTTGGAGCCTGTGCCAGAGGAAACCACTCACCTCATGTAGCCAGGAAGCAAAGAGAAAGAGAGGACGGGGACCCTAATATTGCTTTCAAAGGCATGTCCCAGTGACCTAACTTGCTTTCCTTAGGCCCCACATGCTGAAGCTTCCACCACCATCAGGGCTGGGGATAAAGCCTTCACTGCCTGACCATTTAGAGGGCAAACTACAGTAATGTCCAACAAGCATGAGCAATTACCCTTGTAGTTATTACCCATTCTTCAGCTATCATCTCCTCTAGGGTGTGTACAACTCAGGCGCCACCTCTTCCAGGATATGTTCCTGGTCACCTGTATCCCCTAATGGTTCCTTCTTTAGGACATGCTAACTGGACTTCCACCTGAGCATCTTCCTGCCACATAATTGGGGACAGGAAATATGACTGAAGCAGAGGGTTTCAGAGAATAAAGACAAAGATGTAGTTTGGGGCAGGAGATTTGCTCAGGCTGAAATCCAGGCTGAATTTCTAGGCTTTGGGAAGCCAGGGAGGGCTCCAAGGAGGGGTGTGGTCAGCTGACCCTCTGCTCTCAGGTCTGGCTCAGCCTGTGTTGGAATGATCACCACAAAGCTGTAGCTCTACACACCCAAGCAGAATGCTGTTGTAAACCCTACGTACATAGACACTTGTCCAGGGCTGAATCCAGAACCAGGTACAGCCCTGGTCCCAGCTGCACCAGTAACACTGCCCCTTTTGTTCAGACACATCTGGCATATGGGCTCATACTGCCTTCGACCCCGGAGCTGCCACAGAGAAAGGCATAGGTGATGAAATGGAGTTTGTGTAGGTCCTGGGCCAGCTCCCTGGGTGGAGTAACAAGAACTCCTTTTCTTGCTCTAATGACTTTGCACACTCAGAGGGGTGGCAGAGAACAGTTGGGAAATTTAATTCAGGATCCCTCTCCCCCAGCATTTGCTTTTACTCACCTCCTCCCCCTTCCACCACACCCTCCTCAAAAGAGGGGGTCATCCTCCTCCTTCATTGAAGAGTGGCCCTGAGGGAGCGTCAGGGTCACCCCAAAGTCTTCCCAGCTTTACAGGAATAGTCTCCCTCCAGCAAGCCTGGCTCAGAGGCAGCCTGACCTTCCTGGCAGCCCCACTCTGAGCAGGACAAGGGTCACGGGTCGGCAGCTTCCAGGAGGCCAGGCAGGCCTGGTGCCCCTTATCCCTACACTCTTCCTCTTGCACACAATTCCAGAGGCGGGATTCTAGACAGCCTGCGTTTCTTCCTCTTAAATCTGTGAAATAGCGAACCGAGGGCAAACGGGTTCTGGGTCTCCAATTACCTCTCCCCACCTGCCTCTTGGGGAGCTTTACATTCCCACATGGCTCTGAGCAGTCAACAGCCTCTCGGAACCTGTTGAAACCTATTACCGACCTTTGGTCTCATCCAGCACAAAGGAGCTTTCTGGATGGATTAAACAGAAATGAATTGGCCAACGGAGGCTTTACGGGCCTCTGCATTCTCGCCTCCCTTTTCCCCTTTCTCTCCGACTATCTCATTTTTATTTTTTTCTAGAAAGCCAGCTGGGCAGAGCCAAGATAAGGCAATGTTACCCGAATGCACGGAGGTCACAAACACCGAAACAGAACTCACTTTGTTCATTTTCCAAACTAGGCCACCGGCAGTTCCTCGGCACAGGGCCCATTAGTGCTAAATTCATCGCATCTAGCAAAAATGAAAATAAAACAAAATGAAAAGCCCATAAAGTTGAACCGTTAAATATTTAGGGCTCATGATGAACGGCATGTCATAATATTTGTTGAATTGCATTTGCTACTCAATGCATCTTTTCCACTTAAGGCCCCACTTTTTGGAGGTAGATGGTGAAAATGAGAAGAATTAGGTTGCATCAAAAGCGAAACGTGGGCTTTAATTTAACCTCAAAAGACAATCTCGCAGTCTGCATGCCCTGGGTTGCATGGCTGTTAGTGTTTGTGAGTGGGGGGGTCTCTGTTTCCCCTGGCGCCTGCCTCTGAGTGTTCACACATAGCTGTGTGTGTAATCAAGCAGATGCCCTTCGATGCTGGATTTAAATTATCAAAAGTCAGGATGTGACACTTTATTTGTGTATGTTTCCCTTACTTAGCAATTCAGGCAATACCTGAGCAAGGGAAATTGTGTCTGCTCAGTCTTAGGAAGGAGCTTATCCTGCAGCTCCATGGTACCAGAAATTCCACTCCTAGAGAGGCACTTCTTTGGTTTATTATCTCTTTTCATCCAAATTCTGCAGGAGAACCCATGCAGACCTAGCTACTTATTTGGTCAGAAGGAGGGCCCAGATCTTTTCTTGAGATCAAAAACTAAGGATGATTTTAAGAACCTGGGGAGCCTAAAGGGTGACGAAGCTTTGGCACTGGCTCCAGGGACAATAGCAGATTAATTTTTAATGGGCCTGGAAGATTCTGCTTTTAAAAGAATTGTGTGGGCAAGGCAAGAAAGGAAGGGAGCAACAAGAGGGAAAGAGCAGAGAACGTGTGTGCGCTGTGCATGGACTAACATGTCGGGGCCCTCCCTCAACCGTCTCCCTGTGTTTCCTCCCAGATCTGCCTGGAAGTTTAAGGTCTTGTCAGAAAGGCAGAGGGCAGGGTTGAACTTTCCTAGAGTGGGCTCCCAAGTGGCCCTACGGGACTGTGATCTCAGTTGTCATCAGAAAATGGTCTTGAGGATCTCTGGCCAATGACTTCTGAATATTCCACAGCCATCTTGGGAACCATTGACCAATGACCTTGAAAATCAATGGGGAGTTGATCCAGAGCAATAACCTTCAGTGACCTTGAGAACTAGGGCACAGCAATCATGGATAGTGAGTAAATGTTTGGGACAAATGGTGAGTGAGGACTCTCAGGGGAGAGTGCTCAGGGGCATCTGGGAGACTGCAGGTGGGCCAGACGCCAGCGTGGGTTGGGATGGCAGAGGCTGAGACAGGGTGGTTCTCAGTGCTCCCTAATCAGACGCCTACTATCCAACACAAAACATCCTTATCTGCCAGGGCTGTCGGCACCCAGCTTTTGGCTGAGCTGTTCAGGGCTCTGGAGCAGTCCACACTTTAGCAGAACCCTCCCTCTCTATCGCCTGGTTCCTATACCATGCTTGGCTTGTGATGATGGCCAGTGTCTACCCCTTCAGCAGAGCTCCAGCCTCTGGGAGGGCCACTCTGCAGGGCCAGGCTGGAGCCAAGTTCTAGGTTGCAGGGGGCCTGTTTGTTTCCTCACAACATCTGGAGCTTACTACCACCATCTGGACCTACTCCCATGGAGACCCACTCTCTCTTGGTGACTGCCAGTTCTGTTACTGACAGCAGCCAGGCAGCCTGACCAGAAGCTGCACAGCTTGTAATAGAAGGGCTTGAGGCACATTCTGGCTCCTGGGGACAGCGCGTCCAGACCCTTGGGAAGCTGGAATAGAGGCATGTGTCTGGTAGAGGGAAAGTGCTTGGAGCTAGCTACCATAGGTTTGGTTGTTCTATGTATGTGTACACGCATGTGCACACTCCCACATGCATATGTGTGTGCATGCATGCACTCAAGTGTTTCTGTGGTTGTCTTCTCTGTGTCTCTGTGTGTATATCTGAGTGTATATGGCAGGAGTGCGTCAGTGTAGTGAACCATGAGCGTACTTCCTGTGGAGTCTGTTTGCCAAACCTCAATTTTTATCACCTGAAGAAGTGGGAGCATGATAATGCCTATCACTTAGGGCTGTCAAAGGCATCACTTAATGCATATTAGCCACTTATAAGCCAAACCTGACACATAGTAAGTGCTTGACACATGTTATTTTATTATCCTGAGAGTGTACTTTCACATGCCCGTGTCGGTGCAGGTATCTGTGTGTGGATGGTATGTGTTGTCCCGGGTTCTGTGTGTTTGGGCAGGTAGTCTGTTTGATTGTTAATATCCACGTGTTGGAATGCTGCGCCCCCTGCAAGTAGGTGTGTGCGTGTGTGCTCGAGAGCCAGGAGCCTGTTAAATATTTGCTTTGCAGGGCCCTAGGGAGCACAGTTGGCAGAACTGCCAGCTCTGCGAGGAGTGTTTTTGACAGCTTGAGCAGGGCCTCCAGAAGTGTGAACTTTCCCAGGGTAAACAGTTAATGATACTGTGATGTCACCCTCGCGGGCCCTCTCCCAGGCTGGGAGTCATTAGGAGGCTTCTCCCCGCTTCTTCCCCTTTCCTCCTCCCACCCTGATGCTAGGAGGCTGAGGACACGTGTGATAGGGCAGTGGGGGTTTAGCACCCTGGCCCCTCTCCTTCCCCCACCCCTCTCCTCCAGCCTAGAGGGAAAAAACAACTTCCCTTAGCCAATCTCCCTCTGCCCGCAGCCATCAGCACCTTGGAGAGCTCTCAAGGCAAGGGGAGGGGCTGGGTGCCAGAGCAGCAGGGGTCAGCACTCATCCCTGGTCCTGGTACACCAGGTGCTGCTAGTCTTGATGGGGCAGTGGATTTCCAGCTGCTCCAGGTCCCTGGATCTAGGGAAGCCCTAGTAAGGATGTGATTACCCAGTTAATTTATGCAAAAACCTCACTCTTCCCCAGATTGGGTCATAGCTCCTGGGAGTGCCTGAAACCCTGGCATAAAACCTATTTTGTTAAGGAGAAAACTAGCCCTTGATCCTCTGCCCCAGCGGTGCCCTTCCTGCCCCTCTCTCCCAGCACTCTCTCAAGTGTCCCCAACCCCTGCCCCTCTCTCCCAGCACTCTCTCAGGTGTTCCCAACCAGCATCTGTCCTGCCCTTGCACAGTGGAACTTTGCCTTTGCATTCAGGTATGTGGGCACGTGTGGGCACCTCTGTTGGAGAGCTCGGAGATGGGTGTGCAGGCTTGCATGTATGTGTATGTGCACAGGTATGCATACACGTGTCCATGTATGTGTGTGCAAGCAACTGCATAGGTGAGCGTGTGAGTGCTCTTTCTTGCCTTTGCTTCCCTAAAGCCATGCAAAGGCAGACGGTGTCCAGGCACACCTCAAGTGGGGTCCTGTCTTCATGAGGTTACCAGCTGAGGTTAAAGACGATGAGAACACTGGGATTTATTCTAGAAACTCTGAAGGGAGACAAGCGGGAATTGGGAGAGAAGGTTCAGGACTGTTCCATCCCCCTCCCAATTTGCAGATAAGGAAACAGGCACACCCAGGAAACTGACTTGTTTTGCATTTGCAAAGGCAGGGCCAGGGCCAGGGCCTCGGCTCCCCCTTCCTCCACAGTGCTGCTCCTCCTCCACTCCCTGCTGTGGCCTGCAGCTTTTGCTTTGAGCTCTCTCAGAGCCTCCAGTAAAGCACGGGACAAAGATTCCAGATCTCAAAGGTTTCTGTCAGATCCAAGGAAGCCCCCTTGGGTGTCTCTCTTTCCACCCTGCCCTGCACCAATAAGTGGAAGTTCCTTTAACAGACGTCCCAGGCTCCCCACCCCCCAACCCCCTGCCGCTGCGCAGAGGAGAGCAAACCTTTCCAGACAGCCCCTATCTGTGTCTCATTACAAAGACGCAGCCGTATTCCATTAATTCCTCATTTGCTGTGGGCAAGGAGCTGATACGTACATTTTTACCTGGGGTGGTTTTAATCAGTTAATTTAACCAGAAACATTAATAATGTATTTCTTTGCCACTCGACTGCCCATCTGTTGAACAACTTACCTGTTGGAGAGCAGTGTCACCTCCTGTGACTCAGAGCCCTCAGCTGCCCAGGAACAAGATGAGATGCTGCATATTTAATGGCTTTGCCGACCAAGTGTGAGGGCTGGGGGGTCTGTGGGCTCCCAGCTGTAGCTTGCCACCATGGCCTCCCTGTGCCCTGGGCTTCCAGAAAATGCCACCTCCCACCTTTGCCTTTGATCACAGCTTTGTTGGTAGGTTGTAGGCTGGATTCCGGCTTAGGGCATGGAGAATGGAAAGGACTGTGCTGAGTGCCCCAGAGCTGCTCCCCAGGCAGCAGCTGAACCTGCCTGGTCCTTCACCAACCTTGTGAATGTCTTGAGAGGACTCTAGGAGAAAGTCGAGGTGAAAAGCAAGCAAGGGGCATAGAGTAATTGCTTGACCTAGGGAGGTTTTCTTCCTCCATGAAGTAGCTCATGACCCCAGGTCACTGGGACCCATCCCTGTGAGGCTGATAGTCTGAATTACATTGGCGAGTCAGTGGTGATATACAGGACAAGTAGCCACAGGCCAAGGCGAGGAGCTGCAGCCAGGTCACACCACCATGTGGTCAAACCATGGCCATTTAGTTGCTGGGCACAGGGACCTAAGGAAGGATTCCCTGGGAGGCAGCAGCAGAACTTTAGGGACGCACTTGAGGATGCTGCTTTCGTGGGTTAGGGGGCAGTGCCAGCCATGGTACAGAGATATAGTTGACCTCCCCTATCTCATGGCTTCCCTGGGTTCTCATTGTCTCCCGCCTTCTTCCCTTGGGAACCCTGAAGCAAAAGAGCTCTGGAGATTCCCCCACTGCTGAATCGATACCCCACACATCCAGCTCAGTATCCTGTTTTCCCACAGAACTGGGGGTTGCTGGAGGGGGTCAGAGACACCATGTGTCCTTCAGTGGTACAATGAGGCCTGGGTCCCAGTGCACACATGTTGCCCAACACAGAGCCCTCACTACCTACCCTCAGCCTGGTGCTTTGTCCTCCTTGCCTCCAGGGCCCTGGTGAGTGGCATAAAAGCAAAGCAAGTGCTTTCTCAAGGTACTTAACATCCCCAAGATAACCTAGGAACTTGTCCTGGAGAAGGACCAGGGCATATGGAAAATGTCAAGAGACAGCAGGCCATGGAAGCCCCTCTTCCTACCTGCATCTGCTTGATTTCCTGAAGTCTGAGGCACCACCAACTATAAAGCACATAATTTTATGTACTTGCCTAAGAAAGAAAAAAATGCCACCCAATTAAACTATGACATACTGCTTTCTTATCATCTATTGCAAGACCCATCTCGATTTCAGGGATGTTAAAATGTGAGAAAAAAAAGTGTGATTTGGAATCAAGGGAATATGGTGATGAAAATAACACTAGCTGCCATTTATCAAGAGCGCCCTGTGGTACATCAGGCTTTGCTGAGTGTTGTATGGGCAGCATCTCAATGGAGTCTCACACAACCAGGCGAGTCAGGATACTGTTCAGAGAGGGTAAGCAGTGTTGCAAGGTCACACAGACCATCATAATTGTACTTCAGTAGTTGAGAGATGATCGTGCATTATTATGATCATCTCTCAAGTCTGCAGGTAGGGACATGGAGGCACACGGCATGTGTGTCTGAGGTCAACAGCTTGTAAGTGGCAGAGGGCTGCTTGCTTGGCTACTCCACCATCCTCAGCTAGCATCAGCTAGCAGGGACAGAGCTGTGCTTCACACTCTGCTCTATCCAACTTCCCTCTGTGCTCTGAATCTCCAGGCACTGCTGCCTTTTCTCTAAAGCAAGGGGGAACCGGGAAGGTCGTTTCTCCATCTATGTCCACCCCCAGGACTGGTCCTCTCCCTGGCACTTCTGGGCCTGTGGAGGCTGCCCTTACCACACCCATGGCCCACCTCATCATAGCCATTTTCTTTCCCGACTGGCTGCCTGGCAGAGGGGGATCCCCACCTCTCTCTAGCCTCTTTCAGATTCCTAACAGCCAGGATGCATAGGGAAGCAGCAGGCAAGCAAGGACGCTGCAGAAACTGAGAGCAAGAGCCGCCGCCCGAAAACTCACAAATTGGTCCCAGAGAGAAATGGAGCCTCTTTTTCGCCCATCAGCTCACTTCCCCAACCATTACCAGGCAGCCAGTGTAAGGTCCTCGGCTGGAGCAAAACCCAGGCCTGGGCATGGGGAACGGCACCCGGGCAGCCTGCCTCCTTTCCCAGAAGGCACAGGGGCTTGGGGGCCAGCTTGGCCAGGGGGTGGGGGGCGGGTGAATGGGAGAGGCCAGGAGCCAAGTGATATTTGGGGAGGGGCAGTGCTGGACAGACAGACACAGAGGATTTGGGGTCCAAAATCCATCCCAAAGGCAGATGGTGCCTTCTGCAATCAGACATGGACAAAAGGTAGGATGGAGCCCAGGCCCTGCAAGTTCAGAAATAAGCCTTATTCTGAGCCTCAGGCAGCAAGTACCAGGGAGGGAGAGTCTGGAGCCAGCTAGGCACATTCATTCTGTGCCAGGACTATGCCAAGAGGTTGAAGTATATCATCCTCTCCCCTGTACGGCAGCCTTGGAAGGGAATTGCCCATTTGACAGATAGGAAAACTGACATGCAGAAGGGGTGAGTAACACTGAATAGTGGCTAAAGCTAGCACATGAACTGTGCCCAGTCTGGGTTGCAGGCTACCATGCTCTGAGCCGGGCACAGTGGTCTAGAAAGGGCAAGATAAGCTTGTAGAGCCGGGGCAGCTGATGAGGAAGACCAGCTCAGCAGTCAGGATGCAGCAGCTCCTTAACACCACACTTTGCTTTTGACAGCTGGGAGCCAGTAACACCCACCTGGTACCCACAGCCGCAGCTGGGTGTCTGGCCAAAAGAGATGTTGTCATCCTTTTCCCCTGCCTGTGCACCAGTGGAGGGGAGGACCTGAGAGACCATGGGCACCACGCTTTCTTGCAAGACTGCTGCAGTGTTCATGCTCAGAGCCGAAGCCGGGGCCTCCAGGAGATGCGGTATATGCCATCATGCTGTGTCAGCTGTCAGCTGGCACCACACTGCAAGAAGAAGTCAAATTTCCAGAATCAAAGAGAGCAAAAGTGTTGCCTGGGAAGAGAGGGCCAGGCAGGGTGTGACTTAGCTGGGTGCAACCACAACCTGCTCTTGCTGCAGCCCCAAATCACCAGGCTCCTGCAAGCTCTGTCCTTGGGCTTCTGCTGCCCTCTGCATGCTTTTCCTTGCCCCATATGTGACTCACTCTGCAGTCCAGCTTAAATATCTTCCTGAAGAACGCTTCTGGGACCATCCCTAGCCATTTTGTTTCTGCAGAGCCCTGCATTGATCACAGTAGAGCAGCACCAACCTTCCCTGTTGATGATGACTTTGACTCTTTCCCCCTCAGGCTGTGAGCAACTGGAAGTGATAGCTGACTCGCTCATTTCCCCACTCCTCTGCAGGGAGAAGATGCCAGGACACACCTGCTGCTGGACTTCCCTTGGCACTCTCTGTTGGTTCACCCTGCTTAATCCCATCCCAGTATTTGTCACAGGAAGGTGCCATCTTACAGGCAGAGGCTTGTGTCTCTGAATATGCAAAAATTCTGTCTTTGCTTGCACGGGTTGGCTTATAGTACATGTTCAGTGAATACTTGTTGAATGAATAAATGAATTCAGGAAGGGCTGCTCAGAGAGGTGAATCACAGTGTGCCTACAATAAGGGTTCTATTCCCACTGACTCTGTGTCTGGGCACTGTACTGGGATTGGTCATTGCATTCCTTAAAGGCCATGCCATTGAGTTAGGGACAGACATGGAAACAGCAACAGAGAAAATGCTGAACAGCAAATTGAACCAATCAGTGTAGTCTGGGTGCATGACACACCTAGACACACTTGGCTTCCGGGAAGTTACTACTCTGTCTGAACCTCTTTCTTTCTTTCCTTCTTTCCTCCCTTCTTTTCTTTTTCTTTCTTCCTTCCTTCCTTCTTTCTTTCTTTCTTTCTTTCTTCCTTCCTTCCTTCCTTCCTTCCTTTCATTCTTTCTTTCCCTCTCCCTCTTTCTGTCTTTTTGTTTTTGAGGCAGGGTTTTGCTCTGCAATTCAGGCTGGCCTTAAACTCACTTTGTAGCCCAGGCTGGCCTCAATCTCAAAGCAGCCCTCCAGCCTCAGCCTCTGAAGTGTTGGGATCACAGGTGTGCACCACCATATCCAGCCCAAACCTCTGTTTCTTTACCCATGATGTGGTAAGAACCTAACACCTGGGAAGTGTTGTGATAAACACAGTGACACATAGAAAGCGTTTACTGCAATATCTGATGCATACGAAGGGCTCAAGTACTGTGTCACCATTAATATACAGTGTCACTCTTGGCTCTGCCATGTCGAAATGCTGAGCTCCACATGACATGGGGAGGTGGAGTGGAGGTAAGGCAGGAAAGCCGGGCGGCAGCTGCATTTAGGAGGACACTGAGTAGCAGAAAGAAAACTGGGGCTCTGGGCCTCCGGTAAAGGGGTGGGAGAGGGAGAGCAAGCAGAGGCCTCGGCCGGGCAGGAGCTGTAGGGGGTAGGGTAGGAAAGTGGCCATGAGGGTGATGGGCAAGGTGAGCGGGACACCTGGGGCCCGGAGGACGCTGGTGCCCCCTCCCGGGATAGGGTGCCCAAGGGAAAATGAGGTTTGGGGGTAAAATATTGTGCTTCATCATAGACATGTTGGGCTGGTGATATTGTGGAGGAGTCCAAGATAGACTCTAAGCCAGAGGTGCTGACCCAGACAGAAACGGTTCCTCAGCCACAGCCTCGAGGCCACCAGCCTCTTTTATTAAAGGCCACACCCATCCGGAGGGGCATGAAACCCTGTCTCCTGGGCAAGGATGACAGGTGACTCCCAGGCAGGGACTGGCCCCATCTACAGAAGACATTTATATGATTTATCCTTTGAGGGAAAAAAAGATTTTATCTGTTTTATTCTCAGAGACTGCTTCCCTTTACTTGGTGTTTGCTTGTTTGGGTACCAGGAATCAAACTCAGAGCCTCACGCTTGCCAGGCAGGCACTGTGCCACTGAGCTACATCCCTGAGCCTACTTTATTTGGAAACACAGTGGTGCTTTGGTTCATGAACTTAATTCTTTCCAAGATGTTGGTCACAAACGAAATTGGACCAGATCCAAACCAAATTCAATGGTTAGGTTCAATGTTGACCTTAGGGAGAAATTTGATTCAGTTCTCATCCAATTGAGTTTGTGGCCAGAATCATGGAAAGTATTAAGTTCATGAACCGAAGTACAGCAGTAGGTGTTTCTGTTGTTAATTGTAACCTTTGAAAGCCATAAAAGACTTTGTTGGAAATGACTGAGCCCATTCTATGGAAGGAAACCCAACACACTATGTAATAGTTAACCATAAAACTGGCAGTGATCACTGGGCAATAACCGTCAAAGATAAAGACTCAGTGGATTCTTCTGTTAACTGCCAAGTGAGATCCTGTCCCAGGGGCATCTAGGAAGGAGATTCTGTTTTGGTTCTGGGATTCTATTTCATCATAGCATCATATTTGCAATCTTACCCTCCAGAGTCAAACCAGAGCCTGCCTCTTGCGTATGCAGAAACTACGGGCA
This sequence comes from Dinomys branickii, assembly GCA_004027595.1. Taxonomy (NCBI): domain Eukaryota; kingdom Metazoa; phylum Chordata; class Mammalia; order Rodentia; family Dinomyidae; genus Dinomys; species Dinomys branickii. Next base: position 22,476 of record PVLD010000763.1, on the reverse strand, counting down.
TTGGGACAAACAGCTAACTTCTCTGAGCTTCACTTTTCCTTCCTGAAAAAGGAAAGCCATAGTAGAAGCTGCCTCCCGAGGTCGCCGTGAACATTAGATGAGATAGGTAATGTGTGGGAAGGCTCAGAGCAGAGGCTTGCTAGGTGCGAGTGATTCCGAGGGCTATTTTTTTCACCCCAGAACTACTTTTGGTCTCCCTGCTACTCTGCGCCAGGTGGACGTGCAGAAAATTCTGTCTGCATTTGTCAAAAGTATAGAGTCTAGAAGACAATGTCTTTAAACCTGTACTTTTGGGTCGAGAGTGGTGGCGCACCCCTGTAACCCCAGCACTTGGGAGGCTGAGGCAGGAAGATGGTTGTAAGTTTAGGTCCAGCCTGGGTTACAAAGTGAGCTCAAGGCCAGCCTGAACTGCATAGCGAGACCCTGTCTCAAAAGGACAAGAAATAAATTAATTAAAAAATGAGAAAATAAAACTGTATTTTTAAAATGCAAGCTACTTTTCTCCATCACCACCAACAAACCTTGAAAATTTTGAGATGGCAACTTTACTCCAGTTCTGCAAATGCATCCACTCTCCTCCTATTACAAACTTCCTTGGGGGGGGGCTTTCTCAGTGGCTGTGATGAGGGGAGATTTAGAGGACTTTCTGGCTTTTGGCAACAAGGATTCTACTTTCTGATCTGGATGCTTCTACAAGGAATCTCCCCACACCACCCACTGCTCCAAAGCCCTGAATTATATTTTTACTTTGTGTGTATCTCCTCTGTCACCCCAGGGCAGGAGCACTAGTTAAAAGCTGCTGTCCACTTGTTACCTCCCTGGAGCATTGTTGTTTAACCATTTCAAGCTTGTTTACGCATATTCACCTGTCTCATGCATATTCATTTATATCTGAGCCGTGTTTACGGAGTGCTTCCTACTTACCAGGCACTTTATGATACATAGACCAGATCCGTGGCTTCAAAGAGCTTCTATTCCGGTGTGGAGGGCAGAGGACAGGTGGACTGTGAATTAGATAGATACGATGACTCCAAACTACATTAGAGCTTTAAGGGAATAAGTGAGGTATTCAGTGGTAAAGGGCCCCCATTCATCTATTGTGTGCCTAACACCTGACACATGGTGCCCGCTCCATCAGCTCTTGTGGGGGAAGTAAAGGCTGAGTGGCTGGATGTCTCTATCACCTGTTGCAGAGGACAAGGTTGCTTGGAATTCCTTTGCACAGCCGCGAGCTTGAGAAGATTCAAGCAGCCTCATTTGCGAATGATCATAATTATGTCAGAATCCCTTGTTTCCACCAAAGGCCCTGGGGAGAGAGGCACAAGGCATCGGTGTGATGAGTGAGTTCCCCTCGTCTGCACCCTGCTGTGCCTCCGCGGGGCGAGATGTGCGCCCACACCTGCCCGGCTGCGCGTGCGTACAGGCAACATCAGGAGAGCTGAGTGTCACAATCACACCTCTGGAGCTGTACTAAAACAACCAGGCATTGATGCTGTCGAAAACAGTCCTTAGAAAACAGAACTTTTTGCATAGCATCCCCTGGAGTTAAATCACTCTGATACTTTGCCTTTTATCCTTTCCCCATTCTTGAGGGTCTGCAGTGTGCAGGGCTGGACACAAGTGTAGAGGGCAGACTGAAAGGCAGAGGACCTAGCCCTGGATCTCATATAGCCCATACTTCAGCAGCGGAAAGACTTCTGTCCAAATCTCTGTAACACAAGTGATTTCCAAAGTGCATTTCTGGTGAGATGTCCTGCCATGGTTGCCAGGTAAGCTTGGGGGGTGCTGCTCCCCCATTTGAAGGCTCACTGTGCACATGAGCACAGCAAAAGCCCAGAAAAGTCCTACAGACAAGAAATTGACTCAATTGTGTTCAACTCGAAGTTTTCCAGGTTTACAGTGGACATTAGCCTCCCTGCAGCTGGACTGCAGTTTCTTGGGGTCACTGAAGTAGCTTTGACACGGTATCTCCAACAGCCAAGCCAGAGCTGCTATTCTTTCTTCTCCCCAAGGGGCACAGGAGGTGGAGTCTGAGCCAGTGCAGGGTGAGAAGAGACATCAAAAAGGCTCTGAAGGAGAGGGGAGAGGATCTCACCCTGTGCTGCTATGGGTTGAGGATCCCTTTTCCAAAATGCTCAGGACCCAAACTGTTCCAGATTTCAGAGTTTTTCACACTTGAAATATTTGTATAGACGTTACCATAGTTGAACATCCCTAATTTGAAATTTGAAATGCTTCAAAATCTGGAGTGTTTTGAGCATCCTATCCTATTTCAGATTTTGGACTTTCAGATTAGGGATGCTCGACCTGTGTTACTTGATGAAGAAGCCAGAATTCCCACCCATGACTCAGCACCAGTACGCTGCAAGATGGAGCCTCTCAGGTGGGCAGGGAGCTGTGGACAGGGACCAGAAGGATGTTGGGGCCCAAAGTGGGCTGTACCTCTAATTCCAGGAGGCCAGTTCAAAAGCAGGAGCTGAGACCCCAGAGGAAGCCAAACTCTGAAAAGGCAATGGCCAGGGGCAGCTTTAGCATCATCTGGTGGGTGGAGGTGAAGGGAGAAGGTGAGACCTATAGGGAAAACTAAGGGCAGACAACTTTGGTGGATTCTGGCCAGTGGTGAACTATACAGATATTTCCAGCATCTCAAAGTCTTGCCTTTGTGAGCCCCAGTCTAGAGGGTATTTGCCAGGATCCCTGCCTGGAATGGCTCCTCCCAGACAGTCAGGGGCCAAGCTGGGGGTGGGGTGGGGGTGGGTGGGAGGAGTCCTTGGTTGTTGCCGTGTAATAAGAACAACATGTGTTTTTGCTCCCCCTGGCCCATTTCTGTCGCTCCAGCAGCATTGTCAGAGAAGAAATAAAACAAAACAGAGTGGAAGTTGATTCTATAATTAGTGCAGTTTCTTCACTGTTCATTCAGGATCTCCAGAGATCAATTAGCTTGCTTTTAAGCTAAAAGGCATCTGAATAAGTATTTAACCTGCATAGCAATTGATATTTAAAACAGACAAGCATGGAAGGAATAATGCAGAATGGCTTTACCCTCTTTCACTGATTTTCCCCACGCTGCTCCCTAGACCCTCACCTCTTCCCACTCACATTTCCAGAGTGGCTAAGATCGGGCATCCTGGCTTTCTTGAGATAAGCCTTGGGTGGCCAGGCTGGCATAAGGGGCCACTGAGGACAGGACTTTCTGCTGATGCTGGCTCTACTGTCCAGCACATGTCCTCAGTGGGGAGTGGAGATGGGCCCAGTTAGGGCTGTCTGTAGGGCAGCCAGGAACAACCAGGTCCTCTCTGCAGCCACCTACCCATGTCAGCAGGTACCATGTCATCAGGGTCTCTGGGCAGCACGAGAGCCTCCAGCCATCCTCTCAACATGGTCGATTCTGCAGTATTTGACTTGTATGTCCCCAAGTTGTACAGACAAAGCTCTGCATATCACCAGATCAATTAAAACAACAGCCCCCTCTCCATCCATGCACGGGACGAAGTATCTTGTGAAGGTGTCTCTACCTTGGTGTCTTCATCTAGTGACAGCTAATCAGTCATTAGGTTAAGTAGGGAGAGCTTGAGAATTGCAAGAGCCTGTGTCCTCCTGTCTGTCATCTTTACTGTGGATGGTCTGAAGGATATTTGTATGTTCTCCAATCTGTCCCATAAATATTAAAGTCTTGAACTGTAATTAGCTTCTTTTTTCTGTACTAGAAATCGAACCCAAGACCTTATGCTTGCCAGGCAGGTGCTTGTACCACTAAGCTAGATCCTTGGCACTGCAATTAGTTCCTTAAAACAAGTAATGCATGTGTGCATGCATGTGTGTTTATATATGTGTGTGTTTAACAAACATGTCTTGACATCCTCTCTGCATTACTACATTAGGAATAGTGTGTAGAGGGTGCAATGCCAGAATGACAAATATGTGTCCCCACCCTCCAGATGACCACAGTCTAGTGTGGGCTAGGGAGTGGGGCACAGGACTAATCACAGTGCAGTGTGGTACCACATGCGTTAGGGTAGAGAGAAAGCTGCACTCAGAGCTCAGGGAGAAGGTCTTGGTCAGGGTAACCCTAACACAGATAAAGTGACAAGGAGCAGGGTGTAAGTTGTCTGGGAAGTGACCCCAGGAATGTTCACTGTGAGGGTCAGGGAGGGAGGAGAGTCAGCCAGTGCCACTGCATGGTGCCTCTGTGGGACAAGAAGCTGCTACTTGTCCACCAACTCTGTGCCTCCTGGTGGAGGGCAGTGCTGATCTGGTCTTTTTGTCCTGTACCGTGAGCTGGCCAAGCCCATGCCTTTGCCAGAGAATGTTAGAGATGGGGAAAGCTACAAAAGCAGTGTCTTCAGGCGGCCTCAGGGTGGGACAAGGGAGAGGGGCAGCATCTGCTGCCCCAGCCCAGAAGAGAGACACGGAAGCCAGAGCTGGGGGGCTGGGGCAGAGACGACCCCAGCAGAGGAAGGCCATGAGCGAAGTGCAGAGGCAGAAAGCGGGTGGTGAAAAGCGGTGAAAGCCAGACTGTCCAGCACAGAGGGGCTGAGGCTGGGCCAGGAGGTGCTTAGCTTTCGGGTGGCCAACAGGGGCACAGAAGGGTGGCTGGTGAGGTTGTCCTGCCCATTCATCTGAAGGTGGGACAGCCCGGCCAGTGTGTTAGATGGGCAACTTGAAAGGTGATTCCAGATCTCCAGTCCTCCTACCCCTCTGGCAAGGACACTCCCTGCTCACCCAGTGCTCTGAAATGCTTTGCGCAGCCCTCTCCCCACAGCTCCAACTGCTGTTCCTCCGCTTGCTGACAGCCCATCCCTCATCAGGGTCTCTGGGCAGCACGAGAGCCTCCAGCCATCCTCTCAACACGGTCGATTCTGCAGTATTTGACTTGCATGTCCCCAAGTTGTACAGACAAAGCTCTGCATATCACCAGATCAATTAAAACAACTGCCACCAGGCCCCAAAACTCAATCAGAAGCTCCCCCAGGGACCCCAGGGGCGGTGCACATTCCTCCTCACAACCATCACTCCTCTGGGTACCCACGTCTCGGATGGAGGCCTCCAGCTCCCTGCCCCCTCCACTATAGTAACTTCTCACTCTTATTGAGGGTTTTAATATATGTCAGATGATTTATGCCATTAAACGCTTAAAAGATCTTCACATTGTAAACACTGTGCATGTCCCCATTTCAGACAAAGAAACAGGCTCAGGGCCATGAAGTGATCTGCCCAAGGTCACACAGCTGAAAAGCGGTGGAGTCAATACAAGAGTCTGGGCAGTCTGGCTGCTGAGTCCACAGGCTTCACTGTACCTTGTCCTTGCTCAAATTTAGGGTCACCTTCGGTGTACCCTTTCCTCTCCCAGACCATACTTCTTCCACTTCTCCTTGGCCAATCGTAGGAGAGCAAACCCTACAGCTCTCCTCCTGCAGGGCCTTGTGTCCATTTCTTTCCACGAGTCCTGCTGGAGCGCAAGCCCTCATCATCACAGTAGCCACCCAGGGCCAGTCCCTCTGCACCTGTCTCTATGTTCCTGCCATAGCTGGACTCAGAGCTGCTCACAGGTTACCTCCTTCACGAAAACAACCATAACATTGTCTCTTCTGAGTCTCCCTGCTGTTTAGACTGATCTGATCGCATGGAGAGCTTGGCCCTTACAGTACTTGCTTTCACACCCTTCCCTCCTCTCCTGGTCTGAACTGAGAGCTCTTGGAGGGCTGGGATGATGTCTGATTGCTCTCCAATTCGTCCAGTGCCTGGCGTCCTCCCCCATTAACACACAAACAACGTGCAAGGAGTGAGTGAATGAGTAGACAAATAAGTGAGTGAACAAACAAATGAAAAGGAGACACGTAGAGTCCTTGTCCCGCGCTCAGAAAGCCCATCCTTTCTGGGGACACTGCTCCACCTCTCTAAACCACATACAGAGGGATGCCCCTCGACTTGGGCTATATCCTGATAAGCCTATTGTTAGTCGAAAATAATTTAAGTCACAAATGCTTTTAATATACCTAAATTACTGAGCCTCAAACATTGGCAACACCAGAGACTGGGGCATCAGTTGTTTCTGTTATGTAGCTGACTGGGAGCTGTCACTCAATGCTGCTGCCAGGCATCATGGGAAAATATCATACCATGTTCCCCAAGACCAAAATTCCAACACAGTTTCTGCTAGATGTGTATTACTTTTACACCATTGTAAACTTAAAAATCATTAAGGGAAATCATTGTTAAGTCAGGACCACCTGTACTTTGTCCCGCAGGGAAAGCCAACCACTTTGTCCCTTCCCCTTTGTCCCTCAGCCTCCCGCAGAGACAAGGGCACAGAGAAGCCCAAGAAGCAAGTTCAGAGGCATCACTAGGCCCCCGCAGGGCTGGCTGAGGTGTAGTGAGAACCCAGCATGGTTCTCCCAGCTGTAGAGCTGCCAAGCCCTGGGAGGGAGGACAGAACCCTGATCAGAACTGAGAGAGGTGCCTGGGAAGAGATGTTGGCAAGAATTTCACTGATCAGCACCTCAATTAATCTCTGTGACACCTTGAAAACTTCAGAAGAAGAACAAAGGAGACTAGAAAGCAAGCACAGAGTCCAGCCTGAGGACAGAGAGAGCCTGGGCCTGGTGCTGGGAACACAAGCATCTCTCCAGGGCCCTGGTTGCCTGGCAGGCAGTGGAGGCACAGAGCGGTCCCGCCTGAGTCTCCCTGCACTCGCTGCACTCAGGGCCTGCTGGCTTGGCTGACTCTGCAAGGGTCAAAGTCAAGGGCACAAAGTTGTTGAAGAAAAGAGAAATTTCAACAGACTCCAGATGATCCCTGCACAATTGTGAGTCCAGGAGCTTCAGAGAAGGACTTAAGCCTCTGTTTCCACCTGCCCTGGGGACTCTCAGGCCATCCTGACCACAGGGATTTGGGGAGCATGGGGTGGGATCTGCCTTCTGGACCCTTGCCTTTGATGGTGAGAAATGGCAGGACCAGGTTGGCAGAGGCCACAGCATCCTTACCTGGGAGGCAGAAGGATTCCACTACACAGGCATATTTCTGCAGGTATAAAAAGCAGTCTTAAAACTCTAAGCATTTCTGCTTAGGGTGTTCACAATGCTTCTCACATATGCTGCACAATGGAATAGAAAGAGCTGGAAAGAAGATGGTTCCAGCGGGCACAACCAGTTCCCTCCTTCCTTCCTTCACCTAGCCCACAGTCAGGGTGAAACCTAAGCCCTGGCTTTCACCTTGTGCGTGGTGGAGTCCTCTGCAGAGCCTCCTTAAAAGCTGCAGCATCAGATGTTGGAAATGGGTTTGGCATGCCGATAACCCACTGTCCAGAAAAGGGCCCTGATTGGTAGCATCTGCTTATTTCCACAGTGTAAATTTTCTCACTATGGCTGATCTCAGGCTGCCAGCAGTTTCAGCTCTAATTCTCAGAATTCCTGAAAATGTAACTCTTGGCTCTCAAAAGGTGGTACAAGCCAGCTCCAGTACACCACTGCTTCAGGTTGCACAAGAGGTTTTGCCACTCAGTAGCTTTACTAGTAGTCTTAGCCTCACTGGGTGCTTGTGTAAGACGGGATGCATAGTGGTTTCTGACTCCAAAGGGACAGAAACTCCCTGATCAGCATCTCAATTAATTTCCAAAACACCTTGGAAACTTCACAAGAAGGGCAAAGCAGACTAGAAAGAAAGAGAAGACTCCAGCTTGAGGACAAAGAGCTTGGGCCTGAGGCTGGGAACACAACGGTCTCTCCAGGAACCTGGCTGTCTGGCAGTGGCTGGACAGTGGCTTATCACAGAGGTACTTGTGAGTATGAAATGAAGTGTGGGAAGAGCCCAGCAGCACCCCTGGGGCATGCTCTGTTATTGTTATTACCATTTATTTGACCCACTGTGCTTCCATGCAGGGTATTGTTTGAAGAAAATTTTACAGCTGCACCCTGTGCAATCTTTGCTCGTATCTCCCAGGACCCTAAACACACACACACACACACACACACACACACACACACACACTCACACACACACAATCATACCCCTATCCCATTTCCTTTGCAGCTCTGGTGTCGCTGCTCCATTTTATTGAAGCAGAAAAGCAGTCACAATTATTTTCATAATGAACTGGCTCTTCAAATTAATGCCAATTACACTATGCAATCATGATTAAGATTATGCATTAATCAACGGTGCCAACCTACTTATTAGCCTCTTTAAATACTGATCATGAGGAATGTATGGGAAGGGAGAAAATGGAGATGAGCCAGTTTAGAGGGGGAGCTGCCTCTAAGTGGGGCAGGAGTTCTCTCTAGGAGCCAAGACCCAAAGCAGCCTGTCTTCCACTGGGCAGAACTTGGATCAGAACCCAGCCAGCCAGACACCTGGGCTTCTGAAGTTGTGAGTTCTGCAGAAGCTGTCTGTACAAAATGGAGAAGGGGCAGGGAGACCCAGAAACATTTAGTGTCCCTTTTCTCCCACCCAGCAGCACTAAGAGAAGTGCAGCTGACTCCCTCTTTCCCAACTAATGTCACCCCAGTCTTAGGTCAGGGTCCCGGAGATGCAGAGCCTAAAACAGGGATCCGGGTACGTGGGGTTGATAGAGGGGCAGGGTGCTTTTCAGGACTATCTTGTAGAAAGTGAACAGGGGAGGTAGAGAAGGGAACGGGGCTGGACAAAGATAGGGCCTCACATAGGACCTGGCTTTTTTGCCTGATGCAAAATGTGTGTGGCAGGGAGCAAGGAGGGACTTCGGAGTATATGTCACACCAAAGAGCTATTCCCACCCTGAGAAGCCAGTCCTTGGCCGCAGGCTGTCCCCAGGGCCCGGATGAGTGGCCTCATCTGAGCAAGCGGGTTCTTTCCCCAGAATCAAGAGGAAAAGAGGCCTATGAATGGGATCTGCGGCATTTAGAATCCGCTCTCTAGACCCCAGGCTGCCTGAGTGCCCAGAGACATTCAAACTTTTGGGGCCACCTTGCCCTTACATGTTCACATAGAATAGCTCCCGTGCTTGCACTGTGGTTTGGGGGTGGCCTCCCTGCTCCCCTCCAGTGTCTCCTCCTGCGCCAACTTCCTTCTCTGCTGAGTTTACTGGACCCTCTTTTGTGCTGCCTCCTACACCTCATGTCCCCTTTCTGCCTTGATTCCTCTGTGCTGGGCGTGGCACCTTCCTGCTTTTTCCCCCAAAGAGCACAAGCGGTGCATGTTCTGTGGCCAACTTTTCTAGTGATGAGACTCCTAGAAGGAAGGAAGGAAGGAAGGAAGGGAGGGAGGGAGGGAGGGAGGGAGGAAGAGGGAAGATGACAACAGGCTGCAGACTCAACTTACAAGAAAGCATGGGGTGTCACTGTTAAAAATACCTACCCCCTTCGTGCCCGGGGATTTCTCACCGGATTGGCCGACCTTCCGGCCTGTGTTAGATTCTTTCCCTTGCTCTCCCTTTTTTTGGTGCACTTCGTTTCATTTTCATCTCTTAGGCTTTCTCCCCCTCCCTCACACCCTCCCCTCTCAATAACTCAGCATCCTATCTTTGTGCCTTTTGCTCAGCAGTTTATTTCTGTCCCCTTATCTTCCCCATCCAGGCCGTGAGCTGCTTTTCTTAAGAAAAGATCCACTTACCTCCAAGATAAAGGTTACCCTTCCCCTAGAGCAGGTTACAAACCACTGCTCAATGTCTAGGACCAGCCTAGCACCTGTTCTTGTCAATAAAGTTTTATTGAAACAAAGATGCATTCCTTAGCTTACCTGCTGCCTCTAGCTGCCTCCTGTTACAGTAGCAGAGGTGAGCCACTCCATCAATGCCCATCTGGCCCACTAAGCCAAACAAATTTATTCCCTGGTCCTTCACAGAAAACATTTGGCAGGCTCTGCTCTAGGTGGTAGAAGCTCAAACCTCTTTTTCATTTTCTACCTGGCCCTGTTCCTCTCCTCCTCTAATAAGTGCCACTTATTTAGTCCTCACCTCAGAATGTCTCATGCCTTTAACTGTGTTGTTTCAGTTCCTCCCTATAATAATCAACTTCTTAAAGTTTCCCCATTTTGCAGATGGAGAAACTGAGTTTCTGAGATGGAGATGCTTCCTCCAGTGGACAGAGTGGGGTTTGAATTGAGATGTGACAGTCAAGAAAGCCTGAATTGGGCATCTTCCCATGACTACTTCTCGCAGTGTTGTGGGACACGCCTGTCCTGCTGGGCTGAATCCTCCCAGAGAGCAGGGGCCTGGTGTTGACTAAGCCTGCACAAACCATGTAGAAATGGCCTTTCCCACAACACGTGACCCTCATTTGGGCTAGGCAGGGATGGTTATCTTTAGATCTGTAAGGACCAGACCTCTCCTTTTCTTTTTTTTTAATTTGTGTTTTTAAAAACATTTTAGTGTAACCATAAATATTTGCTCTAAATAACTTGGAAGACTCAACAAAATAACAAAGAGAAGGATAAAAATCTATTAACCCCTTCTATCCAGAGATACTCACTGAAAATATTTGGGCATAAACCCTTCATGTCTTTGTTCTGTAAATATGAACACATGCCTTTTGTCTGATAAGTCAGCATCATATTTTGTAGCTTTGAGGGGAGAGGGAAGAATGAACATTTTTTTGTATCATTAAGTATCCTTTAAGAGCATTGTTTAAAGTTTTTTTTCTTACTACCAAGGTAGAGGACGTGGAAAATAAAAAAGCACATAATCTATTATCTTTTTACTTTCTAGAAAGCACCTCTGTTAACATTTTGGTGTGTGTCCTTCTGGTGCGCCCTTTTTTATTTTAATTGAAATTTCATTAAATTTATAAATTAATTTGAGGAGAACTGACATCTTTACAATATTGAGGCATCCCTTCCAGGAGTAAGTTATGTCTCTCCATTTATTCAAGTCTTCTTTTATGTTCCCCAGTAAAGTTTTGTACTTTGCTTGATAGAGGAATTGCACATTTATTGTAAAGCATTTTATTTATTTATTTATTTTGGTTGTTGCTTTTGCGAGCAGGGTCTCTTTTATTCCTTGTAATTCCTCACTGTTTATTGCTGATATATAGGATGACTATATGGTTTTCTTTGTTTGTATGCTAGCTGTTCACCAGGCTGTCTGCCCAATTTCTCCTGTTTTCACCTGATTTTCTTGCATATTTCAAAGGAAAAGTAATAAGTATCTGCAAGTAATATTATACCTTTTTTGATTGCAATACCATGATTCATTCTTTGTATCTTATTCACAGCATGACTCCAAAGTTTTCTCTCTTCTTTTTTGTGATACTGAGGGTTGAACCCAGGGTGTACTGTGCAATAGAGGGTCTTGTGAAGTTGTCCAGGCTGCTGCTACACTTACAATCTTCCTGCTTCGGCCTCCTCAGCAGCTGGGACTATTGGCATGCGCTACCACACCTGGATTCCAAGAATATTTTATAATGAAGGATATCTGTCAGATGCACATAAAATAGGTAGCCTCATCTGGTCCCCACAGCAATCAAGCCATGACCTCCCACCCTATCCACACTTCTTTGACTTCATCTTCTCCCATATTCTGAAGCAAATTCCAGTCACCACATATTCTTATACTTTGATGGTTAATGCCAGCTACCTATTCTGGGATATGAATAGGTTTCACTATATTGAATAGTATCTTGGTTTTGAACATCTATTTGTTTCAATATTACATTAAAAATATCCTCTTATATATATATGTATCAAGAATGGAATTCTCAAATCATATGGTATTTGATCATTCATTTATCGCTAAACATATAACACAATCCCAAGATAGCTTTTGTTATCAGAAATGTAACACATGTTCACTGCAGAGGTTTCTGAAGATAAGGGAAAATATGAAGAAGGAAATTAGTCACCCGTAAGCTTATGGTTTAGCTGAAACCCCTCTCAGTATTTTGGTATGCATTTTTCTCCCCTCATTTTATACATGTGTGTGGCATGTTTATACACACCACAGAGGCCTGTGCCTACATGTGTCACCATTTGAAAGCCTGCTAGAGTCCCCTGGGAAGGGACACATCCGTGTGTTCCCTCTTTAAAACAGTCCCTATTCTGTTCTCCTGCTTCCCTTTTTCTTTTTTCTTTTTAATAGACTTTATTTTTGGAGAGTTTTAGGCTCACAACAAAATTGGGCCAAAAGTATGGAGATTTCCCACTTCCCGCCTGCCCCCCTGACAGCTCCCTGCTGTCAACATCCCTGCCATCGAGGTGCATTTGTTACAGTTGATGAACCTACACTGACACATCATTATCTCCCAGTCTGTAATTTACATTAGGGTTCACTCTTGGTGTTGTTCATTCTATGGGTTTTGACAAATGTGTGGTGACATGTATCCACCATTATAGTATCAGACAGAATAGTTTCACTGCCCTAAAATTCCTCTGCTCTTCCACCTATTCATCCTCCCCCACTCAGCCTCTGGCAACCACTGATCATTTTGCTGTCTCCATAGTTTTGCCTTTTCCAGAGTGTCGTATCATTGGAATTGCACAGTTTGCAGCCGTCTCAGATTGGCTTCTTTCACATTAAAATATGCATTTAAGTTTCTTCATTTTTTTTTTCCCATGGATTGATAGCTTATTTCTTTTAAATGTGAAATAGTAATTTCATTGTGTGAATGAATGTACCAATTTCTTTAATCCATTCATCTAATGAAGGGTACCTTGGTTGCTTCCAAGTTTTGCAAATTATGAGTAAAGCTGCTATAAACATCTGTGGGCAGGTTATTTTGTTTTCACATCCTTTGAGAAAATTTCAAGGAGCCCAGCTGCTGGGCTGTAGTGTAAAAGTGTGCTTAGTTTTGTAAGAAACTGAAAAACTGTCCAAGTGGCTGTGCTATTTGACATTCCCACCAGCAATGAATGAGAGTTCCTGTTACTCCACACCCTCACCAGCACTTGGTACTGTTGGTGGTCTGGATTTTGGCCATTTGAAAGGTGTGTAGTAGTATCTCTTTGTTGTTTTAATTTGCATTTCCCTGATGATATTGAATGAGGAGTATCGTTTTATATGCTTATTTGCTATCTGTATATCTTCTTTAGTGAGATACCTGTCAAGTTCTTGGGTCCATTTTCTCATCAGGTTGTAGGTTTTCTTGTTGAATTTTAAGAGTTCTTCACATATTTTGGATAATAGTCCTTTATTGTATATATCTCAATATATGGGTTATCTTTTTATACTTTTAAGTATCTTTTGCAGAGCAGAAAATTTTAATTTTGATAAAGTCCCATTTATCACTTTCCTGGAACATGGCTTTGATATTAAAAATCATTACTAAGCTTGAGGTCTAGATTTTCTCAACGTTATCTATTAGTTTCATAGTTTTATATTTTACATTTATATATGATCCATTTTGAGTCTATTTTTGTAAAAGGTGTAAGTGGAGTGTATACATTTTCCTGTCTTTTGCATGCAGATGCCCAGTTCTAGCACTGTTTGCTTGGAAAGCTATTGTTTCTCTATAGCCTTTGTTTCTGTAGCAAAGATTAGTTGACTGTATTTATGTGAATCTATTTCTAGGCTCTCTATTCCATCCCAATGATCTATTTATCTATTCTTATGGCAATAGCATGCTATCTTGGTTACTGTAGCTTTATAGTATGTCTTGAAATTGAGTAGTGTCAGTCTGAAACTCTATTCCTCTTCAAAATTGTGTTAGCCATAGGAAATATGCTACAATGCATTAGAGCATGCATTTATGTGTCTTTTGCCTCTCCACATACACTTTAAAATCAGTTTTTCAATATCCACAAAATAACTTGCTGGGAATTTTGATTGGGATTGCATTGAATCTAATCAAGTTGGAAGAACTGACATCCTGACAATATTGGCTCTTTTTATCCATGAACATTGAGAGTCTCTCCATTTATTTAGTTTTTCTTTGATTTCTTTCATCGGGGTTTTTTAGCTTTCTTTAAATAGATTCTGTACATATTTTGTTAGCTTTATACCTAAGTATTTTTTCTTTCAATGCTAATGTAAGTAATGTTGAATTTTTAATTTAAAATTCCACTTCTTCATTGCAGGTACATGAAAAAGCAATTGAGTTTTAAATATTAACTTTGTTCCCTGCCTCCTTGCTATGATCCCTTACTAATTCCAGGAATTAGTTTGTCTAGTTTTGGTTTTTGTCAGTTCTTTGGGATTTTCTACATAGTCAATTATGTCATGAGAAAACAAAGATGGTTTTATTTCTTTCCTCCCAGTTCTTACATATTTTACTTCCTTTTCCCATCTTATATTAGCTAGGACTTCCATTAACAGTAATCACCGATCCCTCTTCCCCACCCCTGCAATCACCTTCTGTTTTCTGTTTCTCTGGTATTGACTACTCTAAGGACTTTGGCTTTTTGTGACTGGCTTATTTCACTTAGCATTATGTCCTCATGGTCCATCAGTTATAGAGAACCCTTCCTGGTCCTCACCACAGCCCAGGAAGTTTATATTTGTCATCCCATGAAGAGTTATTGGAATTCTGGTGAGTTAATTCCAATCTACCACTTCCAGTGCAACCCATGACGAGAATAAAGAGACTAAGGCATATTCATAGTTATGGGGAGCCAAGGGGTTCTAAGTCCAGCCACGATGATGGCCATCCAGAACAAAGGCCTCTACCCAAGCTGAACCCAGATTTTTATTCATTCATTAAGAAGGGAGTGGCTTGAGGATGAGCAACTGTGAGGATAGCAGGAAGTAGTGAGTGCTGTGAGCTGGGCTAGAGTAGGAGGCCTGAAGCCACCTCTGCCAATGTAGAGAGCAGGATATACAGAAAGAGTAATCTGTATAACATAATTGAGATAGTATCTAATGTTTTGGGGTCTGTGCTTCAGCTCTGATGTGTAATCTTTCAAGGCCCAGGAAGTCATAGCCTCTATCTCGAGGCTCAGTGGCTCTTTGTCCTGCCACATCATCCCGGCTCATGCGTGGGAACAACAGCGGGGGTGGGTCTGGGGAAACACGCCTGCCATCTTCAAAGACTACCATCAGTACCTCAGCTAGACCAATATGCATTGCTTAAATTCAACTGAAGGGATAACGAAAGGGTTCTATCCAGCTCTGTACATATCAATTCACGGAAACAGGGCCAGGCTCAACCAAAATGGAGACAATTGCTCCTCTTTCAAGGTGAGTCACCCAGGTAGTCCTCCACAATCAGTGTTGTAGAACATGCTAGAATTTTCTTCCATTTTATGACTAAATAATATTCCATTGGGTGTATATACCACATTTTGATTATTCATTCATCCACTGATGGAGAGTTATTTCCATGTTTTCACTGCTGTGAATGTTATTAATATGGGAGTATGAACATCTGTTTGAGTCCTTGCTTTTGGTTCTTTAGGGCGTATTCCTAGGAAGTTTGGAATTGTGAGATCATATGTTAATTCTACTTTTAATTTTTTGAGAAACTGTTATACTGTTTTCCACAGCAGTAGTACTGTTTTACTTTTCTACCACTAGTGCCCAAGAGTTCCAGTGTTTCTATATCTCCGTCAGTAGTTGTTTTCAGGGCTTTTAAAAAAAAGTAATAGCTATCCTAGTAAACATAAGACATTATCTCATTGAAGTTTTGGTTTATATTTCCTTAATAATTAGTGATGTTGACTACCTTTTCATGTCTTATTGACCTTTTGTGTATCTTCTCTTAGAGAAATGTTTTTTGTCCCAGTTATGTTCTTGTCGCTGGGGCAAAATATTCAACAACCACAGATTAAAGGAGGAAAGGTATATTTCAGCTCACAGGTTGTAGAAGTTTCAGTTCCTAGTTGACTGGCTCCAAAGCAGGGTATCGTGACAGAGGCATCACAGAGGAGGAATAGTTCATGGTGTAGCAAGCAGAAGTCAATGAGCAGCAAGAAGCAGGCAGCAAAGCAAACCTCCCTTTCTCTTTTATCCTATCCAAGCTACAAGTCTTTCGGGTGGTTTCACCCATACCCAGTGTGGGCCTTCCCATGATCCACACTTAAAACTATGCTAAACCAGTCAGTGTACTAATTCAGTACCACATACCTTTAATCTAGTATCACACATCCTAGATGCAGGCAGCCCTAAAAAGCCTCATCTATGACCACACGAGGCTTTAGGGGAACATCTAGATACAAGCCATAACACTATTCACATCCCTCACCTATTTTCAAATTGAGTTATTTGTTTTTTGTTGTATCAAGTTTTCAAAGTTGCCTATACATTCTGGATACTAATCTCTTCTCAGGTATATGATTTCCAAATACTTTCTCTCATTCTGTAGGTTGCATTTTTACTCTAATAGTAGTATCTTTTAGTGTACAATATTGAAGTTTTTTCATTAAGTACAGTTTGTCTGGTTTTTCTTTTCCTGTCTATAACTGCCAAACCCAATGTCATAAAGCTTTTACTGTTACCTTGTTTTCCTCTAAGAGTTTTATAATTTTAAGTCTTTATATTTAGCAAGTAGCAAGCTTGAATTAGTAAATATGAGTTTTCTAGCTTTGTTCTTTTTCAGATTATTTTAGCTATTCAGAAACCCTTCAGATTCCATGTTGATAGTAGGATGAATTATTCTACTCATGCAAAAAAATCATTAGGATTTTGATAGAAATTTATTGAATCTATAGATCACTTTGGATAATATATATACACACATATACATATACTAGCATATATATATATAGTAGTAAAAATATATGATATATGTCTTCAGTACATATATATATACATGTGTATGGTATTACGTGGTATTAGGGATTAATCTAGCACCTTCACATGGAGCTGCATCCTCAGGCATCTATCTATCTATCTTTGAATCAATCTATCTATCTATCTGAGAAAGGATCTCAATAATTTCCCCAGCCTGTGTTTTAACTTGCAGTTCTCCTGCTTCGGCCTCCAGGAGGGCTGGAACTGGTTACAAGCCCACACTGTGATGCCTGGCTGACATCTTAACAATATTTTGTTTTTTAATCCATGAACAAGAGATGTGCTTACATTTATTTATTTTTCTTTGCTTTCTTTCAGCAGTATTTTGCAGCTTTTATTGTACAAGTCTTTTATCTCTTTGGTTAACTCCTAAGTATCTTGTTTTTAACACTATCATAAATAGAACTGTTTTTGTAATTTCTTTTTCATTGTTAGTGTATAACCAATGGAACAGATTTTTGTGTATTAACTTTGTAGCCTGCTACTTTACTGAATTTATTATTTCTAGAGGTTTTCAGGGAATATTGAGGACTTTCTACATATGCAGTTATATTATCTACAGACAGGTGACTTTACTTCTTCCTTTGGAGTTTAAATGGCTCTTGTTCTTTTTATTCTGCACGTGCTCTGACTGGAACTGCCAAGACTGAGTTGAATAGAGGTGACAAAAGCAGGCCTTGTTGCCTTGCTCTTGATCTTAGAGGGAAAGTTCGCATTCTTTCACCATTGAATATGATATTTTTGTAGGTTTTTCAATGTAACTTTTGCTATATCAAAGTAATTTCTTTTTCTTCCTGGTTCATTGCATGTTTTTTAATCATAAAAAAATGTTCAATTTTTCGAGTGTTTTTTCTGCGCTAACTATAGCGATCCTATGGGTTTTGTTTTCACTGTATTCTGTTAATGTGCTACATTACTTGATCCATTTTTTGTATGTTAAACCATCCTTGTATTCCAGGGATAAATCCCACTTACTCATCCATCCATTTACTTCTAACCTGTGTGTGTGTGTGTGTGTGTGTTTAAAGAAGATATCTTGCAGGCAATACAATGGTGGGTGTTGCTTTAATCAACTCTGACAATGTGTCTTTTAATTGGTGCATTTAGACCATTATTTAAAGAATTCATAGATTTGTATCTACCATATTTGTTACTGCTTTCTATTTGCTCCCTGTCATTCATTCCTATTTTGACCTGTAACTCTTTCTCTACCATGTGATTTTATGAGCATGTTTTATGATTCAACTGCCACTCCTCTTTTAGCACATCAGTTGTGCTTCTCTTTTTAGTGGTTGCTCTAGCATTTGCAACATACATTTACAACTAATCCTGCTCCTTTCTCAAGTAATGTTACACCATTTGTATTATAAAGACCTTTTAATTACAAAATAATCCTAATTCTTCCCTCTTATTCTTGAATTAGCAGTGTCATTCATTGTGCTTACCATGACCATAAATAAGTATATATAAGAATATATTATTGCTGTTATTTTTAAAAAGCTGTTATATGTTAGATCAATTTACAATAAGAAAATTTTTTTTAATTTTTCCTTCACTTATTCTGTCTTCAATGCTTTTACTTTCTTTATGTAAATCTTTGTTTCTGGCCTCTATAATTTTTCTTCTCTCCAAAGAACTTCTTTTAACATTTCCTGCCACACAGGTCCACTAAATGAAGTCTCTCAATTTTTGCTTGTCCAACACAGTCTATATTTCTCTTCACATTTGAAGGATAATTTCACAAGGTACAGAATTTTAAGTTGGTGTTTTTTCCCTAAACACTTTAAATACTTCCCTGCACTCTTTTCTTGTTTGTGTGGTTTCTGAGAAGTCAGATTTTTTTTGCTCTTCCAGAGGTAAGTTATGTTTTTCCTCTGGAATCTGTCAAGATTTTTTCTTTATCTTTGATTTTCTGTTGTTTGAAAATTATATCCCTAGGTATACATTTGCAGATATTTATCTTGCTTGGTATTTTCTGAGTTGCTCCCCAACCTCAATCTGTGGCTTGCTGTCCACACTAAATTCAAGGAAATGCTCAGTAATTATTTCAAATATTTTTTCTATTCATGTCTCTCTTCTATTTCCGATTCATATGTGTCACCACTTTTGTACTTCTTCTGCAGTACGTCAATATTAAATTCTTTTTCTTTTTGTCTTTTATCTTTGCTTCTCAGTTTTGGAAGTTTCTATTGAGATTTTCTCAAGCTCAGAGATTCTTTCCTCAGCCATGTTCAGTCTGCTACTAAGCTAATCAAAGCCATTCTTTATTTCTGTTACAATGCTTTTGCTATCTAGCAGTTCTTTTTGTTTCTTTTTCTTAGCATTTCCATCTATTTGCTTGCATAGATCATCTGTTTTTGCATGCTGTCTACTTTACCCATTAGACCCTTTGGCACATTAAACAGTTATTTTGAATTCCCAGTCTGATCATTTCAACATCTCTGCCATATCTGTGTCTGGCTTTGATACTTGCTTGGTCTCTTCACACTGGTTGGTTAGTTTGTTGTTCTGTTTTGGTTTTTCCATTTAGTATGCCCAGTAATGTTTTTCTTCATAACCAGACACAATGACCTGGGTAAAAGGAACCGCCCCAGACAGGCTGCTAGAGATGTGGCAGTAAGTAGACATGTGAAGATGTGGAGGAAGGGAAAGTGTTCTACAGCCCTGGGATTAGGAGTCAGTTGTCTGGTGAGCTTGTGCCTTTGGACTGTGAACTTTACAAGTATTTCTCACTGTCTCCGCCCTTCATAGATGGCTGGAGTTGGCTGGAGTTGGATACCTCCCTTCCTTTGGATCAGTTAAGCATTAACAAAACTCAAACAGGTTAGGCTCTGGTTAACTAGTTTCACCTGAGGGCAGGCCTTTGTAAGAATATAAATCTCTGGCATATTTTGAGGTAGTTGCTGCTGCTACCCAAAGCAGGTGTGGGTTTTCCTCTAGCAGTCACCACTGGAACCCGGGAGAGTTCCAAGCATCATCTCACGGACTTGGGGCTCAGGCTGGTGAATGATCCTCTGTTAGCTTTTGTCTTTTAGATTTGTCCACAGTGAGCCTCTAGCAACTTATCACTTATAGTTTGGATTCTCCTCTAGTTTCCATGTGTGGAGGTTTCTATTCTGACAAATTATAATTCTTGCTATTCTCCTTTTCAGCTCTCCAAATCAGTGGGAGCAGTAGTTTGCTCTGTGACCTCACTTCCCTTAGAGATCTAAGAAGAGTTGTTCATGTTTCACTTTGCTCAGCTTTTTACTTGTTAGAATGGTGTGGCAGTTTCCAAGCTTCTCACATGCCAGACCAGAAACTAGAAATCACTAATTTTTAAAAATCAACTCAAAAATCCATCAACTGAATAAATAAAGTGTTGTATATCCATGCAAAGTCATAATATTTAGCAATAGAAAGGAATAGAGTACTGCTACATGCCGCAACATTGATAAACCTCAAAGATGCTAAGCACCAGAAGTGGGATGCAGAAGAACACACACTCGATGATTCCATTTATATGAAATGTTCAGAAAAAAACAAATCTCTGGAGACAGAAAGCAAATTAGTGGTTTCTTGTGACTTGAGGTGAAATGGTGACTGACCAGAAATTGTCACAAAGGATCTTACTACATGACGGAAAAGTTCTAAAACTAGATTGTGGTGAAGGTCATTTATTTAGTAACGATCAGCGTTCTTTACAAAGGTGACTTTTGTCACCTCAATAAAGTTAATTTAAAGGTTTATTTGGAAAATGTAGAAAAGCTTTAAAACAAAACAAGCAATGTCTCCTTGTATTCTTAAGGACAATGACTTCAATTCTTCCCCCTTATCCTCCTCTTTTTTCTTTACTGAGTTGAACCATTACTGGATTCCTGCAAAAACCTTCGTTGTTCATTTAAAAAACATCATATTTCCCATATCATTACATTTTTGCTGTTGTATGGATATAATACATTTATTCTTTATTTTTTCTTGATTGGACAATTCTAGATCTCCTTATGTAACCTATGTGCCCATTTTTCGAGTGGATTTCTAGAAATCAAACAGTAGAGTCAAAGACATACATATTTTTAATGCTTTTGATGCATCTTTAGTGGTTGTTAGCAAAGGCAGTGTGTGCAGGGCCTTTTTTCCATCAACAGTGGAGCAGGTGTCTGTTTATCAACACCATCATCAAAGCTGTGTGTCATAATTTGTTTTATGTCTTTGCCAATTACAAGAGAAGAAATGATATTTCATTGCTGATTTACATTGATTTATTTATCAAGGAGGTCGTGCATATTTTCATTCATCGATAGTTTGTCGTCTTTTATTTTATTCTGTGAGACACCTATGCTTTTCCTTTGCCCACTTTTATAGTGGAGTGCTTGTCTTTTGTTGAGTTTAAGTTCTCTTTATAAAATAAAAGTATCATCCTCTTACTGCTTTTTTCAAGACCATTGTTTGGCATTTTGTGTTCTCTGTGGTTGTTTTGATGTGTAGAAGTTTTATGTTATTCCTATGGAGTTAACAGTCTTTCTCCCATAACTCCTGATGTTACTAACATCCCTAGAAAGGCCTCTTCCACCCCAGTATCGTACCATAGTCACCTATATTTTCTCTCATATGGTTTTGTAGTGTTTCCTTGTCCTTTCTCTTATTTGCTTGCTACTTATTCTTTATTTCATCTGGAATTTATTTTAACTTATGGATTAAGATTGGAGCCTAACTTCAATTTCTCTAATTGAATAATTGTCAGAGTACAATTAATGAATAATTCATCCTTTCTCTATTGATAGGAAATACCCACCTTTATCATGTTTTAAATACCTATCTCTAGTTGAGTCTCTTTCAAAGGACTTCTGTCTCATTCTGTTGATCTGTATTGCCACATACTCCTACAAGATGGCTTTAATTATTTCTGTTTATGATGTGTTTTAAAATATAGCAATACAAATCACCTTTCATTACTCCTTTGCAGACAGTTTTTGGTCATTATCTTATATTTTGTCTGCAAGATACATTTTGGAGTCATTTTGTCCAGTAAAAGAAAAATCCTTTCGTGATTCTGATTGGAATTAAACTATATAATTGGAATTAAACTATATAATTAATTTGTAGAAAATTGACACCTGACCCATCCTATACAATAATACATGTCTCCTTGTTTAAGTATATGTTTGCACCTCTCACTTTTTATTTGCTTTGCCATTTTAAAGAAACCAGAATTGCACATTGCTTATTTGGCTTATTGTTTGCTATTTAATTTTTTGCTGATATTATAAAGAAAATACTTTTTCTATTATGTTTTCCTACTGGTTGTCACTCATTCAAGGAAATACTATTAATTTGTGCTGACCAGTCATTTAACTTAACTCTCCTACTAGCTCTCACTTGTTCTCATGGCTGGGGATTCTTTTAAGGGGTTTTCAGGAGGATATTTATATTTGCAAATAAGAATTATTCATTTCCAAAAGTTGTGTCTATAAGTATATTTTCTGTCTTGCTTGGTTGGTTAGGGGTACAATGTGAATCTTTACTCACACTTTCTTTTCTTTGACAAGAATGTGTCTAGTGTTTCCCTGGACATCAGTGATTGTGATGTTAAAAGTAGCTGTGACCTAAAGGCACTTCAAGGAAATATCTTTTCAGGTGCTATTTTATTAAACATTCTTTTTTTTTAAATTTTATTTTAAAGACAAAAGAATGGAGACATATGAACCAGAAAAGCCATAAACAATACAGAAAATACAAAGTTATACAGAATATAGTAGGGAATTAGAACTGGATGTTGTATTACATAGTTATCTTCACATTAGTTAACACAAAAACATTAAAGGAAATACCAAATTATAGAGAAGATACTAGGGAATTTGCACTGG